>JALLBJ010000009.1:0-101738 GCA_036940105.1 Skeletonema potamos
TTGGCCATCATGAGTCCTTCCTTCGTCGGTCCGGTCGAGCTGCTGCGTACTAATATCTACCTAATAAAAAAGGATCGAAAATCGAAGATCCCAAAAAAGATTCAAGAGGTCACCTTAACCCTAAGGGACTTATCTAATAACCCTACGATACTGACCGTCGCCGTCGAAGTTTGCACGATGGCGAATAGGCGAAAGCAATTAATCACGCAGTTGTTGTGTATTGTCTAAGTATTGTTTGGCGGAGATAAATATCACACTAATAAGCGAAGGCAGGATCAACGACAACAATGGTACGAACCAAGAAGCACTTCCGTCCACCATCATCCTCCTCATCATCCGAGTCGAGCGATGGTGACGATGACGATTACAACATTCAAGCAGCAATGGCATCCCAACGGGGGAGGGGCAAGCAATTGGGCAATTTTGGAGGGGGGAAACAGTTGAGTATGGGGAGGCCGGGGGGTGGGAAGCAGCTTAGTATGGCGTGAGTATTATTTGAGAATAATTTTCTGACTGCCCATTATATGTATATATATATTTTTTTATGGATTGGATGTAGATGATAAAACAAGGCCTCGCCTACACACGTATACACAAGATATATTAGGAAACATATCTCAACATTCAATTTGTTCGTTTATTTTGTTGTGTGTTGTGTATGCGCAGCCCACCAGATGACGATAGCAGTGATGATGACGATGACGACGACGAAGAAGAACAAGTCCCCGCCTCAGGAGGCAAAATGATGCGTCCAATGGGAAGGGGGAAGCAGCTACGAGCACCATCTCCACAGCGTGATGACGACGACGACGATGACTCGGATAGTTCGGATGAATCGGTCCCACATGTGCCTGTGGGAAGTGGGAAAAGGCTTGGGGCGATGAGTGGGGGAGGAAAGCAGCTGCGTCGTCAATCGTGAGTGAAGTTATTATTGTCAAACGGATTTGTACATTCAAATTTTTGACACATGTTCATCTGATACAAAATTAATCTCTATACATGCAGTGCCAACGTTGAAGAAGACGATGATAGCAGTGATGATAGTGACGACGATGCGCCATGGGAAGTTGCCGCTGCCAATCGGGGACAAGGCAAAATGCTCCGTCCTTCCTCTGAGAAAAAGAAGGAAGAATCTGATATGGACGAGTCATCTGAAGAAGAGGAGGAGGAAGATGAAGAAGAAGTAAAGAAACAGCCTGTCGCGGCAACAGCGCCTAAGCACAAGGAACCTGAATTTGATGACTCGGACGAATCAGAGCCTGCACCTGCCCCAAAGCGTAGGGGACGTCCACCTCGGGCTGCTGCCACCCGTGCCTCGGCTCGTGCCAAGGCAGCCAAAAAGGTCATGTCGTCCGACTCTGATAGTGATAGCAGCAGTGAGGAGGAACTGGAATTGGACTTTGAAACATTTGACACACAAAAGCTGGTGCAGAACGATGATGATAAAAAGTATCTTGACTCATTGCCCGAACTTGAACGTGAGGCTATTCTTGCAGAACGTTTTGATGAACTCAAGAAACAAGCGGATATTAAGAAGGCTCTTCGTGAGAATAAACGTCGTGATCGGGAGGCGAAGAAAGCAGCCGAGGGGGGACAGAAGAAAAAGGCACCGGTAAAGAAGAAGGCTGCGGCTACCAAGTCGAAGAAGGCGCCTCCAAAGAAGAAACAAAAAGTTGCGGAAGAGAAGGAGGAGGAAGATTCGAGTGAGGATGATGAAGCTATTGATACATCAGCTGATGCTGCTCTTGCTGCTTCTTTGTCCGGAAAGCGTGTCTCTGCGAGAAATCTTGTCAAGAAGGGCAAGCAGTTCAAGAAACAGGCTGCTTTGGCCAAGATTCGTGAAAGTCGTGCAAACAAGAAGGTGGACGAGGAATCTGATAGTGATCTTGACTACGGTAGGGATTCCGATGACTCTGACGATGATTATGAAGAAACTATGAAGCCATGGCAAATGAAGGGCAAGAAGAAAGCAGCAACACAACTGCAGGCTGCTGAGTCTTCTGACGAATCGATGGTAGAAGTAGAGGAAGAAGATAAGGATGAACCAGTGAAAAGGACAGAAGATGTCGAAGCTGAGCAAGAGGACTACGCCAAAGTTTGTATCCCTAGACGGAGACTTATTCGGTGGTGTAATGAGCCATATTTTTTGAATGCCATCAAGAATTGTTACGTCCGTATTGGTATTGGGAGAGACAATAAGACTCAGAAGGCATGCTACAGGCTCTGTAAGATTGATGGAATTGTGACAAAGGATGCATACACCTTTCCTGTGTCGGAAGGCCAAAATCCGGTAAGTATTTTCAGTTGATAGTCTACCTAACTTCTGTTTCGTTGAGCTCACTCATTGCGCTAATTTTCTTCCCCAGGTTACAACGGACAAATGGCTAACAGTTTCGTTCGGTAACAAGAAGCGAGAGTTCAAAATGTTGACTGTCTCAGATCATCGTCCAACAGTAGATGATGTGGCAAAGTACGTAGGTCATCTGAAAAATGAACGTACTCACACATTGCTCTCGAAGAAAAAAGCGAACAAGCTACGCAAGAAGCAAGATGAGCTCGTCACTAACTACACCTATACGAAGGAAGACATTGAAATGCTTGTCAAGGAGAAGAAGAAACGCAACAAGAAATCTGCCAATATCGGCTTGGAGAAAACTCGCATGGCTATTGCAGTGAGGGCAGCGGAGGATGCGGTGAAGGAGTTGGAGAAGCAGCTTGATGATGCAGAGGTTAAGAGAATGGAAGCTGATGGCGAAGCCGCAGAAATGGTCGCTGATGAGGAAGTCGCGAATTTGAAGCAGGCCTTGGAAGAGGCGACACAGAATCTGATGGATGTGAAGGCTGAGCAAAACAGAATCCTTAAGGAAGACGAAGAACGTATCAACAAGTTGAAACAGAACGCGAAGGTTCAAAATTGGGATAAGGTCAATCAACGAGCCAGACTGGCTAATCAAAATGCTGATTTTGCTGCATACAAGGAGCAGCGAGCCAGGGAGCAGGCGGAAGGATCCGCGGAGCCAAAGTTTGATCCATACGCACGTCGCAAAGTGAAGCCCAAAAATCTGTGGGAAGTGAAGGGAGCAAAGACCGACGAAGGTGCGGAAGCTACCGTGGAAGAAGAGAAGAAAGAATCTGGCACACTCGTTGAGAGGGATGATTCCAACGCAACCAAGGAAGTAGACAAAGAAAACAAGCGTGACGATATTCCTGACACACAAAAGCACGAAGTGCCAACCCAAAGCAATCAATTTGCGTACGATGACGATATCATGATTGGTGGTGACATTGCCAATCTTGCAGGGATTGGAGTCAAGAAAACAACCACACGTACCAGGAAAGGCATCAGTCTAGAGGATTATCAAAGCAGGAAGGCTGCAGGCACACTTTAGTCACACTCAATTTAAATAATAAGTATGACATTGTATGAATCGATATTATTGGAAAGTATCCTCTGCGGTAAATATTGCAATCTCTCCCAAACACAAAACTAGTAGATTCGGAATTTGCCCCATTAAAATGGAAGAAGATATCTTGTGTTGCTCACAGGACAGACACCCAAGTGGTATCGTACGCCTCCTTCTTTTGTCAATGCGCATCATATCGTACCACTCGAACTTGCTGCATTTGGGGGGTGAATTGTTCTATAAGAAGTACATACTTACGACTTGAAGTGTAATTCTTGCTTGGGAAGTAGAGATGTAAAAAGTATCTTGTAATACCGATACGACTTTTGCAGCACCTCTGACTCACAAGATGAAAATCATAAAAAATCATCTTCATCATAATATTATATTAATATCGCTCTTCATAATAGTCGTATACGCTCCATATATCATCTATCATCTGAGCACGATACACCATCAAATATTACATCGTTGCCCATTATCGTTAGCTAGACACCGATACACCAACCTCTGGCTGCAATAATATCAAACAGATATGGACGGAAGGGCTTACTTATTGGGTTTCTTAGCCGTTATTACATGCAAGGCGGTGCTGTTTGGAAATGCCTTTAGTCTCATCCGGCAGATTCATCGAACAAATCAAAACACCCAAAATACCCAACAATTTCGTCTATACCAATCAATCAACAATAATAATGATAATCCTGCTGATGCGATTGGTGGGGATTTGGTAACTGCTTTAGCTCGATTAGATAAACAATGGGAACTAGCGAAAAATGCCAATGGAGCATCAAAGAAGATTGGTGAATGGACTGTAATGGATTTGAAAGATGATGACAATAGTAGTAGCACTACCTCACCTGAAATTGTGTACTTGCTTGAACCAGCCTCGGGAGCGGCACCTTCATGTGTTATCTTCTTCCTTGGTGGAGCAGTGCTGGGGCAATTTCCTCATATAGCATATTCTACATTCCTAAAGCGTGTAGCTGAACGAACCAATGCTGCTGTTGTGGCCATTCCATATGAAGTTGGTTTAGATCACTTTAGTATAGCGCAACGTGCTGTCTCGAGAATGAAGGGTGCAGTTGTTGAATGTGAAGATTCGAGAGGATATCCTTCCTCTTTACCAAAGTATGCCATTGGACATAGTTTGGGGTGTAAGCTTCATTCCATTGGGGTTGCTGCCACGGGCATTGGTGAAGAGTTGGCTGGATTGGGATTTGTAAGTTTTAACAACTTTGGCTTTGCAGAGACTATCACCATGGCTCGATCCTTTGCGAAGGAAATGCAATTAGGAGGTGGTGGCCCTGCCCCGTTTGATGCACTATTTGATTTGGCAAGCATGGCTATTGGGGCTGTGGGATTAGAGTTTACACCTTCACCTGAAGATTTGGATCGAATTGTTAAGACAAAGTTCAATGAGGTCGTATTGAAGAAGATACGATTGTTTAAATTTGACGATGACGATCTAGATAGTAGCACCCGGTTCTTATCATGCTTTGATGATGAGGGGGAGGATGACGGAAAGCCTTCTGTATCAAAACTTCCTGGCACACATCTCACCCCTGTGTTTCTCAAACTAGGAGTAGATGACTTACCAGAAGAAGCTAGAGAGATGGCAGGTGCTGTTACGGGGGGATTCCAAAATGCGTCATTCGGAAATGAAGAAGTATTGAATACATTGGTGGAGGAAGTTTCAGATTGGATGCTGGGAAAATCGCCATCAAGTCCTGCCAAACGTTCTGGACACAAGTTAATAGCAGGTGTTGTAGATGCTGAAATAGGAAAGTAATGTGAGTATAGTAGATAATAATTGTCATAGACATATACTTTATGTTCATATTGTTTTTGTTGTTCTATCCATGTCTGCATTTTATCCTCCATAATGTATTGTACATGTTAATTTCACCTTGATATAATATATAGGCAGTTACTCTCCCCCCCCCCCACTTCCATCCACACACTCCACGTCATGGCATATTCTATATAATATCTCTCTATTTCTTCTACGAAAGTCCCATCAAAATCAGCAAAAACAGCAACACACTCAACCCAATAATAATTAAATGCAACCTCCAAACACTCTTCTCTTCCCGTAATCTCATCGCTCGTCTCGTTTCCTCCTCCAATCCCTGATTCGCCAAGTCCACATTTGCATCCATCTCATCTAACAATCGAACATGTGCTCGCGATTCATCGTGGATCATGTGTGTTTGTGTTTTAAGTCGGCCAACCCCCACGGCTAAATCGTCAATCATTTCATCTTGTTGACGTAATGCTGCTGCCGTGGCAGATAATTGTCCCCCTCCTCTTCCTGCTGCTGCCGCTCTACCAATGCCTACACCTCCAGTAACACTCCCTGTAATTTCCGACAGCTGATGACGCAATCCATCCAATAATGCCCTCCTCCTCCCCGCCTCGACAGAACTAATACTCATACTACTTTCTAAATTGTGCAATTGTGTATCCAGTCGATTGAGTCCTGTGGTAATGGACAATGCCTGATCTTGCTTTTGTTGGGCCGATGACGATAATGAGTTATTGTTATTATTGGGGGATATTGTTCGCAGTTGGGATGCTGCTCGTGCGAGACGGGCGTATTCGTTGTCCCAGCCGTTGATTGAGTAGTCATTCATATTTGTTTTTTTCTTCTTTATGGAAATAATACTTTGGGGGGATTATTATTTATAGCAAGCAGCTCTATATTAATAATTTATGCCGTCGTCTTTATAATATAACCATGAGTAACAGCAAGCAACTTGAACATAATAAGCAACGAGCAATACTGCCAGTCGGTCGTGAAAAATCGTGAAAAATGAAGAGAAAAGAGAAAAATAAGCGTCATTCTAGATATCGCTTCTCGTAATTATCGCCACACAAAATACACGGTTAAATTACCATACATCACACACTTATATGAGAGAACCTATCTGATAGAGAATGATGGTCTCCATGATGATGATTCTCCTCCGCTATACCTCCCTACTGCTACTACATCTGACAACAGCAGCACCACCAACAACAACATGCCTAGCAGCAGCTTTTTCTTCGGCAGCTCTTCCTCCTCGCTACGTCCGTTTCTCCTTGTCAAAAAATCGTCATCATGATGATGATGCCAACACGCACTCTTCCAAAACCGCTCTTTGTAATAATAATAATAAACTCCCATTTTGTGCCGAGGCGGACATGCAGGGAATCAATCTCATAAATTCAAGCGATGACAATACTATCAACGACGAAATAAGACACGACCTATCATCTGCAAGAGGCTGGATGGAACACATTGAACAAAGTGAGGGACCAAAGTATGGAGTTGGAGCGTATACTGTGCTCCGTTGCGATGCTACATTTCCTACTATTCTTCCATCATTCATAATAGATGATAACAACAACAACAGCAACACACCGAACAACAGCAAACAAATGATGGATTATTGTTGCGAATGGAAGATTTGGGGAGAGAAATTTCACATGAATCGATTATCATCGTCGTTCAAAACACTTACCGAGAATCTATTTGGTGCTGCTGATACGTATCAACAACAACAACAACAAATTGGGAGCTTTTATAATAATGGAGGTAGCTATAGTGGTATCACATCAATATCGGGGATGGGGAGTTCAGTTCATACTGATTCCATGTTTACACAGTCAATAGAGGAAACGACGCATGTTATTACTACGTTACTTGAACAAGCGACTAGATCCATCCATGGAGAGATGCAACAACGACGACAACAACAACAACAATTTCCTTTTGCTTCACAAGATAGTTACAATTTACTACAACAAAATGGTGAGAATTGTTGGACTCAAACTTTAATGTTGACAATATTATGGACACCATCTAGACAATATTATTATGAGGGCGGAGGAATCAAGCCTCTGGTAAGAGGACACGCTGCATTTGCCACGACTGCAGCAGCTCAACCAGCAATAACTACCAACAATAACATTGACGGTTCACTTTTACCTACACCCATAACAGCCTGTGTTGCAATTCCAAAATTGCTCAAACCAGAGGCATTATCGGTACTACCACGTCGTCATGGTATGAACTTGAATCAGCAGCGACAGGTAGGTGCAAGTGCCAGTGCAAAAGTTTCATCGTGGTGCAGAATCCGTCGTCCATTAGAGGACCCAAATAGATACAAACCTCATGGCGTTGTTGGTGAAGTTATCCTTGTTCGACAACCTGATACTGAGAGAGGGACTAATATCATGACTCATACCAATGAAAACTTTGTTAACACGTTGGAACTTCTTGAGGGTCTCATCTCCAATTTGTTCGTCGTATACCGAGATGGAACTGTCCGTACTGCACCTGTAGGATTAGTTCTACCTGGATACGCAAGGCATTTGATCATACAAGAGCTAAATGAGAGGGGATTGAAAGTAGATGCTTCCATGCCTCCCACAATGCAAGATATGATAGATGGTCTATGGTCTGAAGTATTTGTTACATCTGCGGTACGATTGGTAACTCCTGTANATGCAAGATATGATAGATGGTCTATGGTCTGAAGTATTTGTTACATCTGCGGTACGATTGGTAACTCCTGTAGAACGGATAATCATGCCACCGGTTGGAACAAATGATCAGCCTTCAATATTGTGGGAGGCTCCAAATGATAAGTATGAACGGCACCGTGCAGCAAAGATGATTAAATCTTCCATATATCAAAGAGGTTGGACCCAAGCAACAGTGAAGAATGTTACTGTCTATTGTGATGTGATGAGTGTGTAGTTCGACGAGGAGGGGGGCGGTGGAAACTCCTGATATTCATTTACCCGCATTGCCCTTTATCGATATCGAGCTGACCGTACCTGAAGTTGAAGTGAGCGGAGAGGCTTTGTGGTGGTGGTGAAATATTTGTCATCCAAGGCCAAGGCCCAAGGCAATACTGATACTTCTGAGTTGCTGATTGATGAGAGCGGCAAGAAGGGGGGGAGAGGGGGGAGAGCTTGGATTCATTGTGACGCGGCAGCGGCAAGCTTCGTGCGTCATTGCTCTGATCTGCTTGATGAGATACATACAAAATGTATCTTAAGTACCCTTACATGCATGTACTAGCTGAAAAACAACAACAACAACAACAAGATGCAAAATTCCAGCGCGGTCCCCTCACCTTTCAACTCAAAGAACACTACAGCCCTCACTTCTCCGAAGCTTGGATAACAAACATATCTCTAAAGATGTTGGGTTGTAGCGTGGGCGTGAATAAGAGACAGGTTTTCCGTATTTAGGGACAATCTAGATCTAGCTAGTCTAAAAGTACCTACAACATACACAGGTAGAACAAGAAGGTACTTGTTACAGAATTCTCTTCAAAAGTCGGCTCCAACGAACATGCTTTCCCTACTTCTTAACAAGTTAGGAGTAGGATACCATAGGAATAGTAGTTCATTTTTTGACGCGAGAAAGCTTGCTTCATTCAAAATATGCGCCTACCATCATATATTTCTTATTTCAGACTCGCGAATGCGCGGCAGCCGTCGAATGCATCAAAATGCGGCTCAAAAAACACACCAACATAATAACACAAGATCATCTCTCCCCTCCTTCTAAAACAATGAAGTTCACAACTACTGTCATCGCCCTAGCCGGCGCTCTTGCCACCGCCACCACCGCAGAAAGCAAAAGTCAACTCCGCCTGGACATGGACATGAGGCACCGTCAATTGGAGGCAGCTGCCAACAACTACAACTATGGCAACGGCAACGGGGCTAATGGATATGACGCAGCCGCCGACAACGGAGGCAGCTCCACCCTCTCTTTCTTGAGATGCTATGAGATGACCGTTAACGGCGGAGGTTTAGTATCTTCAGCTACCTTCTCCATTAACCAGGATGTGAACAGTGTCATGACAATGCGCCTAGGTGACTACGTCACAGCCATGATCCAGAACTTGAACGCTGTCACGTACAACGAAAAAGATTGCGAGCGATGTCTGGACATAAAGTCCTACTGCGAGACCCAGGAAGACGCAGGATCATGTTATTATCTTTCACAAATTTATTGCCTTACGAATGGCTGCCTTCAACAGAATGCTAATTATGGTTGTGACGGAGAGATTGCAGAATTCCTTGAAGAAATTGCTGAGTGTCTGCCGGTTGAATATGACGGAACAGAGTACTACATTGGCTTTGCGTGTGGAAGCAGCGGAGATGTTGCTGAATTCGCTGCCTTCTTGGACAATGAATGTATCGTCCAGACTACAAGTGTATCTGCCACTTTCCTTTTCAGCATTGCTGCTAGGGATGAAGACCAGGATGAGTGCACCACGAACGCATTGTACACGGACTCCATCGACTATTTGGTCGCTGCTTTCACCACTCCCATCTCCTGCTACGATAACGACAGCTGCACTCAAATGATCGAAAATGCTGCCTACGTTTCTGAATGTGCTGCTGAAGATGAAGATGAGCAGGGAGAAGCTGAATACCAGGTGGAGGATAAAGATGATGATGATGAAGTTTGCGCTGCTACCTACAAACAGTTCCTTGCAAACCAAGACGACATCACTTATGTCTACGATGAGACCAAGCAAGGTTCCATTTTCGACGTGTTTTGGCCTAATTTCTCGTGGGACCGTGAAAGTGGAACCTGGTACAAGAACAAGAACTTGAACATGAACATGAACTCCCAAATGAGTGCTGGTATGATTTCCCTCATTGCTCTCGGCGCTATACTTGCTGGGACAGTTGTCTTTGTATCTGTTGCTGCTGCCACGAAGACGATCAAGAAGAATAAGAACCAGGCTAACGCCCCGTACGAAGAACCCCTTTACCAGTTGTCGTAAGCACGAATGTGTTTCGTTCAGTCTTTCGTTGTGAAAGCCTCTAAAGTGCTGATGTATGTTTAGGTTGAATTGTTGTTCGCCTTTCCTTTTGTTTTGGGTACCGATTTATGATGAATACTAAGTAGATAAAAGTAGTCATTCATACCTGAATTCTGTTAGCTGGAGAAATACAAATACATTGTTTTTAGAGAGCTTTATATTTTGATAATAATATAGGAGGAGAGAGACCTCAATCCCACCCACTATGCAAGATATGATAGATGGTCTATGGTCTGAAGTATTTGTTACATCTGCGGTACGATTGGTTAAATTTCTAGATGGCAGGAACTGAAAAGGCACTTGATCATGCAGGAGAATATTGAAAGGTCAACAGTTCTAAGCCCACCACAATTCAAGATTCAAGAGAAATGGTCAATGGTCAGAAGTGTTTGTCACATCAGTTGTACGATTCTTAATTCCTGAGAGCAATAGGAATTAATGCTGGAAATTGGATAAAATTTTATCCGTCATTTCTTTATTCGTATGTCATTATATATGATGCATATAATACAATTCTTTCTCTCTAGTCTGTTTTGAGAAGCTGTCATGGATGGCAAGAAGAGCTTCCAACGAATCGACATCTAACGATTGAAGCTGACTCAACAAGTCATTGCGGCGATAAGCTTCTTCTTTTTCAGATAGCATCCTTCTATTGAAAGCTGTAGGTTGGAACTTGGAAAGCTTCTTGCTCACAGCGTGACTTCTCAAAAAGGCGGATGTTTTCTTTTTCCTTTTAATACTCAATGCCTGCTCAAGCGGTGATAGATCGTTGAGATAAAGTAAAATGTGCAACCGAAGGCTTTCTGGTAACACGGAAAGAGGCGCTAATGACATGGGCATAGGAGTTTCGAGAAAAGATCGACCATATTCGACGCCTAGACCATTGAGGAATGTATTCAGAGAGAAGCCAGCGGTGCCGTTCGTTGCTTGATACCTACTTGCGGGTAGCTTTACCTTGACAAGAGACTGATAGGAGAGATGACCTCCCTTTGTAACAACTTGAAGTAACCAAAATGGCTTGGCCTTAAACTTGTACGATGCGGTATTGCTTTCACTTGGTTTTGTCGCTGCCTTTTCTTTTTCGCCGACAAGGATAATCGCAGCTTCACTGACAGCTGATATTATGCTATCAATAAGATCATAGTGTATATCCACGTCAAACGTGCCTGTTTTCAAGGTGAAAAACCCATTTTGCTTTCTCTGCGAGCCATCTTTTGGTGCTGGTGCTCCGCGATGGATCAATCTTGCATGAACTGCGTATGATGAGTCCATGCCCACATCAAATGCTGATGATAAAGGAACGTCGAGTATTTGAGATGATGTGAATGGAAATGGAACGAAGACGTCATGCTGGCCATTTCGTGATTTTGCAGGCAATCCCATAACTGTAATGATACTATGCTCACATACCCCTTTATACTCGAGACACTTCAAGCTCCCAATGTAATACGTCATATCACGTAACTGCAACTCATCGCTGTCAACTTGCTGGTCTTCGCAACAAATAGATGTCGCATTCAATTCCCAGAAGCCAAACCTCAGGCCGAAGTCATTCTCTGGCAATGGTCGTAATGTGTGAATTCTTATCGTGAGCTTCAGAATGTGGATGGCTGAAATGTAAATCGAATCAGGTTGCATATACGACGGGAACGAATCACTATTTAAGTTTTCAAACGGTGTCTTGATGTGTTGGGGCAACCCTACTTCTCCCTGTGCAGGCATCTTATCTTCTTCGGCCTCATCGCTTTTATTAGGGTTTGTAGTTGATTTAAAAATTGACAGCAAGTACCCAACAGCGTCCAAATGATTCCGGTCCACACTCATCTCGATTGGGTCTGTGATGGACAGGCTAAAAACAGACCCAGGCAAAGGCATTAACGTGTCCATTGTTGATGAAGATGTCGGCTTTTCTAAGCATGTATTCCAACACTGAACACACTCTTCGAGCGGTATATATGATGTTGTGCAACCACTGCGGTGGCAGTTTTGTGCAAGCCAATGAAAATTACTTGAAAAAGGAATGGATTCTATCCCATTTGAAACCACATTGCGTTCTGAAGCTTTCAACTTGTCAACAGTCGGAGCAGTCATCTGCTTTACCAGTATCTTTTGTTTGTTTGCGTGGCGAGTGATGGAAGCCGGATCTATGTAATCTACGCCAAACAACATCGAGTCCATGGTGTAGTCTTCGAATTCATCACTCAGTATATTCTTGAGGTCTTCGTCAACTGCTGTTCTTTTCTCAGTTACGATCTTAGCGTGCAAATCAATCCCAGAGCAGCGGAAACAGAATGCTTGCGAAGAGTCTAGAAAACGCCGACGAGCCCATTTCTGCTCGTCCGTAGGGCTGTAGTTTGATCTCGTCTTTCTTCCACGAACAATATCAGCATCATCGGGTCGATGTATTTTGAGCCATAACCCACCTTCCGGTCCTTTGCCAGTTCTTATTCGCCTTCGTTCATAGATGTAGTTGGAATCTTGGCCATGCCCTGTGTCTCTTTCACCAGCAGCTCTCTGATTTTCAGTAGACACTGAGTTACCTCCTCGTCGATGAGGTTTGGGCGGTGGAGTGTCTGCAGTGTTGCGCTGGAAGACATCAATAATATCATCACCACTCGTCACTGACAAGAAATCTATTCCCAACTCAAACACCGTACAGTTGCCACATGAATCATTCGATGCCACATCATTCTCGTCTTCTTCTCGAGAAGAATCCACTTCTTCCGGAAGAATTAGAGTTACTCGGCAATCCCTCAAGAATAACATTGGAATCATTGAGAGGATCTTTGCAAACATGCTCTTTTGTTTCACTCTGTCACCTATTGTTGTGTTTCCGTCATTTTTTATGGTGGCGGTTGCCAAATCAGCCTCGCTAGAAGATGAATTCGTTCTTTCTACAAGCGCTGGTTTTGAACCTTTGCTAGGTGAACTCGCCTTCTTTTCTAAAACAGCCTCTTTGGGTATTACCTCCAAAATCAAATGAGCATCTTCTACAGTGATATGTAGCTCTTTGTCCACAACTCGAATGTTTAAAGTGCCGATGACCCCTCCTGCGCCAACTACAAGTGTCATATCGTCTTCAATAATACATTCTTCTTCGATTTCAATGTATGCATCTTGATCGTTATCGTCATCATCAAGTGCAAGGTTTGCCAAATTACTCGGTGGTGGTGGTGGTGGTGGTGGAGGAGGAGGAGGAGCAAAATAATACTCCCGCTCGTTCATGTAATCGTCGTTACTAGTGTCATCGAAAGAGACTGATCTACTCCCTTGACTCGTTTGATCATAATCAAAATGAGAGATTTCATCTGCAGTGCATTTCTGAATCTTTGAGAAATGAGTATCGTTTGAGTTTCCATTATTTTTGCAAATGGCAGTTGGTATCATACCACAAAATCCAGCTCTGGATTGTTTCGGTGTAGAAGGATTGGAAGACAAGTATCCACTGTCAGAATAGTCTTCGCTAAAGGCACGGTCACGATGGTAGAATCGCTGTTGTTGTTCGGCCATGTTATCATTTGCATCGTTGCTTTCCTCCTCCAATGATGCTGGAGCTTCATTGTTATTAGTAAATATTGGAAGTTCTGTTTCAAAAGGCACATGTTTTCTACCCAAATTGATTTTCCTCCTATTACTTGCCCTCGGTGTTTCATTGTCAGCTGATGCTGCTGCTGATGATGATTGTCTTTTGTTTTCTTCACTTCTCTTGACCTTTTTTGTAACAATGACAGTCCGTTTACGCTTCCCAGGCAATGTCAGCAACTCCATCCCCTCACGAAGTTTCACATTGGATAATTGTACACCCCATCCGCTACTGCTGCCACTTCCCTGTCGAGACGATGAATTACCGCCAACATTATTATTTTGGTCAACTGTGGATGACCAGTTAATCCCCTCGAGTTCAATATCGTCAAGGTATGTTCGGAGAAAGGTGCGAAGCGTTTTGGATAACAGCGCTTTGGCCACGTAGGAAAACATTGGCGAGATATATGTAATATCTTCTACAAAAAATTGTGCTGCTAAGTAGTAGTTTGGTAGCTATATGATCGACACGGCAGTCATGGTAATATAAACAACAAGATCATGCATGCACCTTATTTATTAACGGTCGTCGAACACCAACCTTCACGCTATTACAATATGACAATAATACATATATTAATTTTGAAATGATGTCGGTGCGTGAGCCAAAAAAAAGACGAAAAAGAAGAGCGAGATTCCTCGTTTCTTCTTCTTGTACAGAACTGTATTACCTATGTATCTACTACTGGTATTATTGTACTTACCGTGCAACCTCAGTGCAAGCGGCTGCACGGAAATTTGCTGAGCCGTGATAGCCGCATGATACCATACACATCATCATAATATCCCTGCAATAAAGTAGTGATCACAACAGTGATGCTTTCCATCACGCAGTAGGTATTAGGTTCATTAGTTTACTTGAATTCTCACTAACACCATGGGAAAGGACAAGGAGAAAAAGAAGTCCAAGAAGCAAAACAACCTATCAAAGGAAAGAAAGCTAGCTAAGAAAAGAAACAAGAAGGAAAAGAAACAAAAGAGGATCAAGGAGTGCGATGCTGAAGTATTATTCGAGCATAATAAAGGTGACGAACATACCATCAATAACGACAACGTTACTTCGACAGCTGGAGGGATACCCATCAAACTGAGTGCTGGAATCGCTCCTGCTCCTGCTGATGCAAGCGCAGGGTGGTCATGGGGAGCAGCCTTTGCAGCTGCCGATAGCATACGACCGGACGAAAAGGAACTTGATGATGATTTCTTGTCACGTGCTGCTGAGGCAGATGCCGCAGCTGCAAATGGTTGGGGGAAGGGAGGTATTATGAACATTTCTCAATTGGCTAGTAGTTATGTGAATAAAGAATCGACTGAAAATACTACAACTGATGTTCGATCGGGAAGAAAGAGGAAGATGTCTGAGTCAAGTACGGGATCAAGTAATAGCGATGGTGGTAGCGATCGTGACAACAATAGCAACGCTTCCGTCAAATCAAGTGAAAGCGTACTCGAAGGGAGAACTGCAGTCCTACCTGGTGGCAATGACAAAACAGACATTACCATGATTTTAGTTGACAAGAAATCTAGATCGGTCTACTCTGCTGGAGAAAGAACACATACAGGGAAACGATTGCAAATAGGAAAATTATTAGCTGGAGGGGGTATTGAGTTTGATACAAATGCAATAGAAGAGATGAAGCGTATTGAATCAGGTGGTGCAACACCAGCTGGACCATCATTTCCTTACAAAACTGATGAAGACGATCACTGTGAGACCCCATTGCAAGCATATACTGATATTCAATCCATTTTAGATGCATTATGCAAGAGCATGGGCAAAAGCAAATCTTCGCTGAAAATATACGATCCATACTTCTGCAATGGATCGGTGGTGAATCACTTGGCTTCGTTGGGCTACCCCAACGTTTACAATAAGAAAGAGAATTGCTACGCTGTTTGGGAGGCACAACAGGAGCCACCATTTGATGTATTCATAACAAATCCTCCTTACAGTGCGGATCACATTGATAAACTTATGACATACATCACCTCAACTTGCAAGTTTGGTCCCAAGCCATGGCTTCTCCTGATGCCAAATTGGGTACACAAGAAGGATTATTACGAAAATTCCACAACCAAAAATCAAGTCAATCCGAGCTACCCATTCTACATTGTGCCTAAGAAGAGGTATGTGTACGTGCCGCCACCAGATTTTCGTGAAAAGAAGGCATCCGACGTACACAAGAAGAGCAGTCCCTTTGTATCAATGTGGTATGTGTGGGGAGGTACATCTCAGAAGAATGATGCGTTGATTCAGGCCTTTCAACGGAGTGATGCTGTGAGTGTTTGTGACGTGGCGAGGAGTAAGAGTGCATTGAGAGATTTGAGGAGGAATGGTAGTAGTAGCAGTGATGGTGGTGGAAAAGTTAGAAATAAAAAGAAGAAGAAGGCGAGGGCGAAATAATGATGATCTACGCAACATATTAATATGTTTTAGACTGTTGCTCTAGAGTACTGTGCTTGTGATTCATATTCTCCGACCTAACATGCATGATCCCAGACACAACTTTCCGAATACCATTTGAATCTAAACCGGAAGAGCAGTCAAGATATCCACCATTCGAACCAAAGCGTACTCCTTACCCTCAATCTTGACTTCATTTCCAGCATAATCCTTGAATTTGACTCGATCTCCAACCTTGCAAGGTGCATTACTGAATTCACCAGTACTTGTCATCCTACCCTCACCAACCTTGGCAACCGTCCCCTCACATGCATTATAATCCCTCATGACGGTCTCAGCTACCACAATCCCACTGGATGTTTCCGTCTTTTGCTTCTCCAATGCCACCAAGACATAATCACGGCACGGAATAACATTTGCTAAAGTCATGCGCACTCCTCTGTAGTAAAGTAGAACATCATCATCACGAATCATGGTAACTGGTTCTTCATTGTAGTTCATATCAAGCCCATCAAACTTTCCAAAGAGTACAGAGTCACCAATAGTGACAGGGTTGGTAATTCGTACTCCAGTGTGTGGATGGAGCTTCCCCGGTCCAGCGGCCACAACCTCTCCCTCGGTGGGGCGACCTTTAGCTTGATCTGGCAAGAGGATTCCACCATCGGTTGCATCCAATGTGTCCTTTGTGCGGACCAAGACAAAGTTCCCGAGTGGTGTGATTGGACCACGAATCTTTTTTCCGTCAAGGTAACATTGTTTTTTTAATTCTGGTGTTGACATGAAGAGTGCGCTCGATGATGAGGAGGATGACGATGATAATATTTGGGTAATAGAAGGGAAGTGACTATTAGTGGAGGTTGTTGTGGTGAAGGCAGATGTGGTGGCGGCAGCCATTGCTGCCACGAAGAGTGATGTGTATGACGGTATCATGGAAACCATTTTGCTTTCTTGTTGGTTGAGTCAATTGTTGGGGTCTACCTACCAATAAGCGGAGCTCATGGAAGTGATGTGTGGAGCTCGTTCGAAGGGGTAGACATGCTAATAAAGACGTCACTGATACAACACGTAACATTTGATGTACATGTAACACGGCGAGGACTCCTTTCGTAACAATGGTAACACAAGCACGAACAACGTAACACAACGCTGATATCATCATTGCACCACCGTCGTAATAATATATCCCCGGCCAGCAATCAGTGCCATCAGCTAGAGCATTCATGATGGCATCATCATCATCATCTAACAAAGACAAGCCGCGGCGGTGGTCTCCGCTAACTTGCCTCGGGACAACGAATCTCTCGCCATCCGGGCTCATCCAACTCGAATCAGATGTTGGCGAAGTAGAAACATTAGTCCGTACCAACTGCGAGCTTCGCTATGAGGGATCCGGTCCGCTACCAAGGCCCTCAGACACATCATCTTCGTCTTCGCCAGCATCTCGTTTTTCTGAATTTTGGACTGCGATAGATGTGAACCTCTCGTGTCATATTACAACACATAGAATTGTTTTATTAGATGAAAACGAATCTATTGCCGGCTCTATACCCTATCCTCTTGTACAAACTGCCGAGGCTAATGGTGGGCCTTCATTTCGTTCTCCAAAGGCATCTTATAAAATTGAATTAAATACACTCGCATGGGGAGAATTCCTCATTGTGTTTCGAGGTGGAGATAGTCATTCCTATACACAGTCAGGCAAAGATAGAGACGCGGCGTTAAATGCAATACACCGTGCTATGAAACGAAAGGCATGGGAAGACAGAGAAAGACAAGCAGAGAAGGAAGCTGCCCGTCCAAGTAAAACTATTGCTGCTAGGAAAGTCGGCGTTGATGCTATTGTGACAAAGAATGAGCTTCTTCTTCGGGAGAATGCGAATTTGGCTGATACAGCGTTTGGAGGCAAGAACAACAATAATACAAAGTCGGGTGGTCTTGTGTCAAAGAAGAAAAGTGCCCAAGAGGATATTGATGCATTCATGATGGAGGCAACTCCATTACTAAAAGTCATTCATAAATACACTCGCACGATAGAGCGAGAACGAAAAGCTGAAGCGAATAATAATGGGCGCAGTGATACCGCCCAACAACACGACGATGATACAGAAAAACTTGCCGCGATGCTGCAAAACATGGGTATGGCATCTGCACTCTCGGAATCACAGTCGGGAGCCCAGTATCATAAACAACTTGCTCGGCAGCTTGTTGACTTTTTACGACAAAATGACAAGCTCACGAAGGCAGGAGGTATGATGACGCTTACGGATGTGTATTGCTTATTCAACCGAGCTAGAGGAACTAATTTGATTTCTCCCGAAGATCTTCTAAAGGCGCTTGGTTTAATGAAAGAATTGGGTTTGGGCATGTCTATGAGATCATTCAATTCTGGAGTCTTGGTGATTCAAGATGATGCTTTTGACGATGAAGTAATGGCAAGGAAACTAACTGATTTGGCATCATCTGCAATGAAACATAAATCTGACACTAATGTCCCACTTGGCCAAACAGGAACAACATTAACAGATGTTGGTGGCATCACTGTAATTGATGTTAGTCGAGCACTCAAACTGCCAGCCCTTCTGGCTAATGAACAACTGCAATCTGCTGAGCAAATGGGGTGGCTGTGTCGAGATGAGACCATTGAAGGAATCAGATACTTTCCAAACCTGTTTCAAAGTGCTGCTTCGTGGTAACTTTTTATTCCTATATAAAATAATTAGGGTATTGTACCTTTTTGAGAAGGAAATTATTGAGAAAACACAATGATAACCCTATCTAACCCTAATGAGAGATTTTCCTTTTTAGGTGGGCCCCTGATTGAGCTCTGCGATTTTCATGCGCATGGAAATGGGGAAGACCTGAATCACGTGCCAAGATCCTTCTTCAACCAGATGTCGGCATCAAAAAACCATTTGCCTCTCCACCCGCTTGGCCGAAGCTACGACCACCAAGCTAAGCGCTTAGCGGCAGCTCCAGCGAGTATGCAGCTCCAAGCTGGCCGGTAACTTACACCATCAATAACATATTCCTTGCAGGCAAGATGGATAAGTATCGGTTGGTGGAGGAGAAGGTGATTGGAGCTCCAGGCTTTGCAACTGGTGACAGAGGCAATGCCGATGCAAACCCAAATACAAGCATGATGGAGGACACCTGCGTTGTGAGAATAACGCCTCAAGCCAAGCCGCGTAGCTGCATAACAACAGCAATGAACATATTGGTGAGACTAAGTGTGCATTTGGAGTCGCTCCAAGTATCATTTGTTTCAGTCTTCTTCTTCTTACATATGCCCTTGTTGCAACAGGAAAGTGGAAGCAATCACGTAGAGCTCAAAGCCATGGGCAAAGCTATCAACAAGGCTGTAACGATTGCTGAAATTCTCAAGCGCAAGATGCCTCTTCATCAAATTACGACACTATCGTCTTGTAAAATTGTCAATATTTATGAACCTTTAGAAGAAGGTCTTGACACAGTTGTCAATCAGCATTATGTGAGCTGTCTGACGATAACATTGAGTAGAGATCTAACTGGTATCGATGTGAATGACAAAGGATATCAGGTAAGATCATTGGCAACTTCTTCGTTATATATCATCTATGCATTATGCAAGTTTCTCATCTACTTCACTGTTTTTATTGTGTAACGTAGCCACCGCTTTCAATCAATGAGATCCAACCAGGACAACCAGTTGATTTCAACACTGGCAAAATTGTTGCTGCATCGTGAAGATGATGATATTTGCCCATGAAACAACCCTTTAGAGATTTTTGGACAAGAGGAGTTGCTGAGATAATAAGCAATGAAGGTATATACCTTTGAATGAAGCAACTCAAAGTTCTGCTCTTTCCTATGCACCTCAAATTCTAGAGCTTCATGAAGTGTCTTACATGGAAGCAGAAAAGAATCATCGAGTGTAGAACTCGTTGCGCAAGAAGTGCATACAAAATAAAGCTAATTACCATTCTCTACAAAATGCTAGTAGTCCCATCGCTATGATGATAGGTGCTTTGCATGCGAGTGCTTTTGGGGCTGCCGATGCTTGTGCATTTCCCTTTTCGTCCAGGCAATAGTCTCCAGTGAAATTTGATGAACAAATGCATCCTGCAATCCCACAAGTTCCATGATCTCCGCAAGTTTTCCCATGCCGCTCGCAGATGAGCCCTTGTTTCGATATGAATGTGTCTGAGACCATGGAGAAGCCTTCAACCTTGCCTCCGATCAAAATCAATGCTGGTATCTCTTGTTCTGTGACTAAAACCGTTTTGCAAAGTGTTTCGTTTGCCCCTGAGCAAGCTTTCATCGGTGCTGGTTCTGTGTTTATCTTCCAAAAAAATGGTTCAAGCGAGAATCCCCACTTGCCTCGGTACACTTTTCTCCCACCTTCCACTGTGATCTCGGTCCATTCATTCGTCGAATACAAGTTATCCTGGTATTTTGAGCCTTCCTCATAATTGACCTTGAACCATTCTGTTCCATTGTAGCTCCACCATGTATCCGTATATGTTTCCAACGAACGAACTTGACTATTCTCATAGGTGCCCATGTATCCTCCTCCGGCAATGAACAATTTCGACTTAGAGGTCTTATCATTGTAGCTCGTGCATCCGAAAAAGGCACGGGCCGGAACCTTAGAATCAGTCGTAACTCGCTCCCACGAATCGCCATCTGTTGTTCTCCATACATCATTTCGACTTCGGATACCTTCGTAGTCGGGATGTTCCTCACTGTATCCAGCTAGACCACCTAAGAGAAACAATGCCTCCGTCGTATTTGTCAACGCCTCCGTTCTGTTAGACAAGGAAGGTCCATCCGTATCATCGAAGGAATGAACAACAGAACATGCGCCAGTTCTCGGCGTCCAAGGTGCATCCTTCATCTGGCTCCACTTTATTGTGTAGCCAACTTCGCGTGTGCTATTCTTGACAAAGCTTCCTGCCCAAACGTCGTTGGAAAGTGGTGTTCCACCAAGAATGAATATTTTCCCTTGAAAAACCGCAGTGCTGTGGTAAGCTCTTTTCGGCCAATCAGCATATCCATCAAAGAACCAATGACTTCCGTCGGTTGTTAACCAAACGTCATTTGAGGGGATAGGACTTGACCCTCCTGCTAGGATCATCACGTCTGCAATGCCATCTCCATCGGTATCGAGTGCATCGAGAGAGTGACCGTACCGAGCATACCAAGGAGCAGCAAATCCACCAGGCTTGGCATCCCAATTTCCAATACCTTGAATGAAATCGCCATAGAGAACAACTCGGTTCCATTCTTCTCCGTCCTTGCTATACCATACGTCGCAGTTCTCATTTTCCATGCGCAAATCGAAGCTTCTGTGTGATTCGGAGTATCCTCCCGTGAGCCAGACGCACCGTGTTGTTGGGTTGTCAGGACATTTGAATACTGTGGTAGCATGGCTATGTCGAGGAGAGAATATCTTGCCTGCTCGTTGGGGTAGGAGCTGCCAATTCTTTGTCCCGTTGACCGGAAGGCGCGGATCGCTTCGTAGATCGAGATGGCTCGTACCGAGCATACCAAGCAGCAGCAAATCCATCAGGCTTGGCATCCCAATTTCCTGTGACTGTTGCCTCGGTGTAAGATAGCGGTGATAATGTTGCTGCTTAAAGCTCGGCAAGGTGCTGTAAGTCAGAATGTTGGGGACTACCTCAACTTTCGTGTGGAGCACCCGCCGCTTTCGCGCGTGTGGCGAGGCTAATCTTCTTCACATTTTTTGGCACTGAAACGCAATATTGCATCGACCAATCAATGAAGCAGTTACAACAGTCATACTATCACGGAGGAGGACTCAATGCCGCCGATCATCGTCGTCGTCGTCCACCGCCACGACAAGAGCAGCCAAATCGTCACGGTGGAGGATTCAAATTCAATGCCGATGCAGTCGATCATCATCGTCGTCGTCGTCCACCTGCGATATCTACATTCAAGATGATCTCTATCTACCATCCCTTTCGATCTTGACCCCCGGCTCCAGTGATCGCATTCCTGAAATCGATAATTTGTCTTCCCTCATTTCTCCCCTCACGAATGCCTCCTCTGTCGATTGTTCACTAGTAAAAGCGACCTTCCTCACACACATGACTACAGAAGCAACTAAACCCATTAGCAACAGCAATGCGGTAGTCGGAGCTTTGAAACTACATGATTTTGAGGAGACGATGAAAAATTTGGTGGGTTCGCAAGTGATTGAAAGATGTAGAATCACAGCGTCGACTAAAGAAGACGACAACTCATTCAATCAGCTAACTTCGATACTTCACAAGAATGAAATAGTTGCAGTGCTGAAGAAAGATAAAATTGGAAGATCTGCATTCATTGTACCCAATCGCTGTGGTTTGGACGAGGGAGAGATTGGTAACGAGGCCACTTTGTACTTTGGCAAAGTAGAAGCAATTGTTAGTGCTAGCAAAGCTGCAGAAGCTCAAAAGCAATTAGCCGATGCAATGAAGCGAAAAGCTGAGGAACAAAGGCGTGACGAAGAGGAACGGGAGAGGGTGCTCGCTGCAATACGTTTGCTTCATTCGGCAGCGACAAAGATTCAGAGTCAATTTCGAAGGATGAAGTTCGTGCGTCTGTTATTTCAAACGAAGACGAAGTTTGTAGCTGCTAGAACGATTCAGTCCGTTACTAGACGTTTGTTAGCACGAAGGGTTGTCGCTCTGTTGCGAGAGAAGCAACAGCATATGAAATCGCCCGTGAATACAAATGATGATATTGAGCATCCCCTTTTGATGCAGGTGGAACATGATGTAGATGATACCTCAAGTATCCCACAGCAGTCGGGTAAATCTTGTTCGTGTGGGCAAGACAGCTGTGTTGAATGCTGTATTGGTGAGCACTTCATCATCAATTCATTCTCATTTAGTAACATCTTCTCCTCCTTCTTCTCTTTCTTTCTAACACATATACACTCTATATTTCTTCTTCTGTATCTTATAGCTAATGATGGCGAAGTTGCCCGAGCTGTTCAACTTGAAGAGGATTCTCCTTTTGGCGAGGGTGTTAACTTTACGAACATGATCTTCTGTCGGCATGATTCGTGTCAAGAAGACGCTTGTGTAAAGGTCTCGTCGGACTCTCTATCGCAAGAACAAGTAGGTACTGTAGAAGCAGATACTGCTTCACTTGTGGCCAAACATAAGGATGGATGGTCAAAAAGAGATCGATTTCGACCCCGCAGGAGGAATGAGCCTGATGATGACTGGCAAGTTAAGTATGGTGTTTCGATCACGCAGCTTCAAGAGCATAGAGCAAACACTATCAAGATTTTGGAGTCCTACAGAAACGATTGTCCAGACCTTGTTGATTACTTCATTGCAATCATCCAGCAATGTTTCCCAGGGGACAACTTCTTTCTCCTACTACTTCACTGCGCCTTGCAGTGGACCAGGTTGCATATCAGTGCAAATTGTGGCACAAATTGGTGTTTAGGAGGTGATGCCGATGCTTTGAAAGCTAGTGGATGCAGTACACTGATTGCATTGAATGCACTGAGCTCATACGTCAAAGAATATGCATCCTTTGAAATGGGCTACACCGCGGATGCTCTCGGATGTATCAATGGTCGTCAAGGAGATTGTCCAATTGAAGCAAAAGAATACATACACTGTCCACCACTTCAAGACATAGAGACAGATCCAGATGTAGTTGTCAAAGTGCTCACTACTGTATTCCAATTTTTCGACAACGTGAAAGCTCCTGCCTTTTTGTTCTCTGCCGGTGTGATTTCCACAAAAGTCAAGGAACGTATCCTTGACAAATTGGATCATTGTAATTCTGAATACATCACCATCATCTGTCCTGAGGGTATGAATCATGCTCAATACCTCGAGGACCGTTTCCCAAACAAACATATCAACACACAGCGAAACAAATGAGTAAACCTACGTCGCAAAAGAAGTACTTCACGAACAGCTGAGTTATTAAGTATCTTTTCTTTTATCTCCACTTCTTTAATTATTCAACTCGTCCAATAAAACACCCCTCATTGATTCCACCTCTTTTGCCAGTGTACCTGCTTCGTTTCCACTCAAATTCTTCAACCCTAACTTCCCAGAACCCTGAGCATTTGTCAGTGCATTATATGCATTGTTCAACTTTGTCACATTATCAGCTTCTTCTGGCGCCGGTGCCGCTGGAGGGTCAGCTTTTGTCACTGCATACGTCGTCGGAAATCCCATCATTGGTGCTGCCTGCTGCATGCTTGGCGCAGCTTGTGACGGGCCTGCTGTCAATGCTGCCTTATGAGCACTCAATTCAGCTTCAGCTATTGCCTTGTTTGCTCCAGACGCAGCAGCCATTAGTGCCTCACGGAGAGGAATCATCATCACTTGACGCTCAGCTGGACTCGCATCTTGATACATTTTTAAGGCAGCTTCAACACAAGCAATTGATCCAGTCATGGGGTCGAATTGTGATTGTACTGGAGCTGGTGCAGATTGAATTGGTTGGACAGGTTGAACTGGTGCGGGTGGTCGCATCGGTTGTGCCGGTTTCGCTGGTTGTGCTGGCTGAACTGGCTTAGGAGCCTGAGCAATGGGAGGAGATGCAGTCGCAGGAGTTCCTGCAACGAAATCTCCGTTCTCTGATCTTAAAATATTCATAACCTTTTCCAGTGAAGTCTCCAACCGCTGTGCTTCCGCCTCACGTAGTCTTCCTGCACCGAAGCCTGGTCCGCCACGTTGTTTCAGTAACAATCCCTGGAGTGTACGAAGTTCCCTACGCTTTTCATCTTCGCTCATAGCTCCTGGTACTTCTTCTTCAGTTGCAGCCTCCGCTCTGGTAGGAGTCGCCATTGCAGGAGGAGTGAAAGCCTTTGGTTGTACTGCCTTAGGTTGTACTGAAGCAGGTGGAGCAAGTGGTTGTTGAATCGGTGTGAGTGGCTTTTGTACTACTGGCGCAACAGGTGGTTGTTGCATCTTGGGAGCAGGAGGAGCTACCTGAGCAGGTGGGGGTGCCTTTGACACCACCTTCTGCGGTGGCGGCTGTTGAACAGCACTAACACCTCCTCCTCCACGCTTAGCCTTCATCTGTTCCAATTTCTGCTTATAACTCACCCCGCCACTGAACTTAGTATCCTCATTCCCATCACCACCTAGCTGCATCCTCACTGCACCTTCAATCTCCGCCCTTGCCTCTTGAATATTCTTCTCTTTCGTGTACGGGTTTTCTACCCATTGATCCTTAATAGATGTTACCGTCGGATCTGCAAACACTTGATTCGCCGTCTCTTTATCACCCGCCAACCATGCACGCTTACGTACCCTGGAATCTTGTTTCAATTGCGCAAAGTACAAGTCAGCAGTGTTGGACACGGCATAAGCATCAGCGTTGTATCCCTGAGGACGTGGATCGTCCCCGCGTTTTTTTGAGTTGGGTGGAAGGGGAGGTTCCCATGGAACAGGCTCCAAACTTGGAGTAGTACCGATAGTTTGCATTTGTTGTGCTGGTTGTTGTTGAATCATTTGTTGTTGCTGAGGAGGCGGTGGGTAGTATGGTACGAGGTTTCCATATGCATCATAGACCATCGGCAAAGACACAGGGTTTCCATTAGCATCATAGAATTGCTGCTGCTGCTGCATTTGTGGTTGTTGAGGCGGGGATGGCACTGTAGGTGACATTCCAGGAGGAGGCCCCGCGGCTCGATTTTGTTGCCTGAGTTGATCGATATTTGCATCTTCCGACAAGCCCATCTTTCTCAGAAACTCAGGACTGGGCCCCCCAGCATCTCCACCTCCGCCGAGAGAACTGCTTAGTTGAAGTGCACGAGTTGTTGTTCGTTTGGAGGGAACGAAGGCGTCGGTGGAGGAACTCGTTAGGAGGGCGAATCCAGCGGCAGAGAAAAGGCTGAATTTGAGGATCATGACTGTGGCTGGATTGTGATTAATCTAATTGTTCAATTACAGGTAGCGACAATCAAAAGCTAGCCGATTCTATTATTTGTTTCCAGGATAATAATAGTGTTGTGTGGAGTTGGAAGTTCATCGATTTTGAGATTTTGATGTCTGCGCCTACTTAGTGCGTAGGGCGAAGGCGTACAGGGCGATGCGATGAAATTGCATCAAGAGAAGAAAAGATAGAGAGGAAAGAAAAAACTGAAGACGACCACATGATATTAACTGGAGAGTTGTAATCACTCTCTCTCTCTCTCTAGATATTGAAAGGCATCATGCAAGCAAACATTAATATTTGTAAATTACGATACTATCCTCCTCTTTCAATTGAACGGTTGTTTATTTCGTCAGGAAATAAAATGAAGAAATAACGAATCTTCTGACACTAAGACTAAATTCATCCGTGAAGTACTTAAACATCATCTTCCACCAAAGCAGTTACATCCTCATTCTCCAAAGGATCAGAGATCACTCCTTCCAAGGTATCAATAAAGTCGTGTAGGAATGGTTTGAAGGCTCTTCGTCATTGTGAACATGAGCTCAGCTGAAATTTCTGTTTACACCTCCTCCTCCACGCTTAGCCTTCATCTGTTCCAATTTCTGCTTATAACTCACCCCGCCACTGAACTTAGTATCCTCATTCCCATCACCACCTAGCTGCATCCTCACTGCACCTTCAATCTCCGCCCTTGCCTCTTGAATATTCTTCTCTTTCGTGTACGGGTTTTCTACCCATTGATCCTTAATAGATGTTACCGTCGGATCTGCAAACACTTGATTCGCCGTCTCTTTATCACCCGCCAACCATGCACGCTTACGTACCCTGGAATCTTGTTTCAATTGCGCAAAGTACAAGTCAGCAGTGTTGGACACGGCATAAGCATCAGCGTTGTATCCCTGAGGACGTGGATCGTCCCCGCGTTTTTTTGAGTTGGGTGGAAGGGGAGGTTCCCATGGAACAGGCTCCAAACTTGGAGTAGTACCGATAGGTTGCATTTGTTGTGCTGGTTGTTGTTGCATAGCGGGATTGATTGTTTGCACCTGTTGTGTTGGTTGTTGCTGCAGCTGTGGAACTTGATTGATTGGTTGCATTATTTGTTGTGCTGGTTGTTGTTGCTGTTGCATCATCTGTTGCTGTTGCATCATCTGTTGCTGTTGAGGAGTTGGTGGGAAGAATGACACGGGGTTTCCATATGCATCATATATCATTGGAAAAGACACAGGGTTTCCATACGCATCGTAGAACTGTTGAGGCGCTGGTGAAACTGCTGCCGGTTGCTGCTGTTGCACCGGAGGCGGTGCCTGAAATTGTCCGGCTTGTCCTACATTTTGCTGAGTGAATTGACCGATATCTTCTTCTTCAGGCACTCCCATCATCTTCCTCAAGAGCTCAGGGCTGGCACCAGGATCTCCACCGCCATCGCTGCTGGCGCTTGGCGGGGCCGATGACAGCATTTGCATTTGCAGCTGACGTGTTCTCCACTCATTCATTTTCGCCCGATTTTGCGCTTGAGCCTGATACTTTGCATTCGCCTCGGCAATTTCATCTGGACTTCCGGATAGAGAAGAGAGGAAATCACTGTTGTCCCAATCTCGATCGAGAGAGCTGTGTAGTAGAAGTGCGCGAGTTGTTGTTCTTTTAGAGGGAACGAAGGCGTCGGTGCTCGATAGGAGGGCGACACCAGCGGCACAGAAACAGCTGAATTTGAGGATCATGATTGTGGCTGGATGTGATTAACAATCTATCTCGCTGGAGTGATAATACGGTTGGTGGACCTTAACAACGATACTTAGCTGTGTTCCAACAGGTTCCAGCTTATTGTGGCAGCAGCATGACATCGGTTGTTGGTTCCAGGTTGATGTTACAATAGAGAGATGAGAGATATCACAAGTGGTTGTTTTGTCGTTTTGTGAGCTGGTCGTACAAAGTGTTACTCCTAACCATAAAAGCATGTGTAGTAGGGAAGAAAATCACACTCCTCCATTGGTTATGTCCGTAGTATGCTGTGGCAGATAAAGATTGACCATTGGGGTTACCTTTTCTGCCTGTCCTCCTCCCCCTGCTCTCCTCTTTTTTTGCCTTTCCCTCTTACAAAACTTCCATCCGATATCGATGCAAAATCCATCACACGCCTCGTCGCTCCTCCACACAGAACAATGAACGTCACAACATGATGTTGTTGGCAAGAAGAAGACAAACAACAATGGCTGCTATCTCAGTGGACGCCACGATACTTTCTATTTTGATAGGTTCGTTATTATTACTATCAGCATATTCGTTTCAGACCTCGGCGCCGCCAATAATACAAATACAAAACAAACACATATCCATACATCGCGAAGCTGATGATGCATCATTCCGTCTACATGGATGGGTACAGGGGTCCGATGGTGAATGGGAATGGGAAGAAGATGATCCTACATCCGCGGCAGCTACGCTCACAACCACACTTACTCCGGAGTCAATTGATGCAATAGCCACTCCATCTCTACCTGGGGGGTCATTTCGACCAAAACAATCTTTAGGACAGAACTTTTTACGTGATGGGAATACAGTTGCAAAAATTGTCAAGGCGTTCGTCAAGGATGCGACAGAAACGCTGGACAAAAAGGATGGCATAGCAAGAGATTTGAAGTTATCCGACCTACGAGCTGTTGAGTTGGGACCTGGAGCAGGGGCTCTTACAGACTCACTTGTCCCTGCGTTGGGAAGTAACAATCTTCAATGCATTGAAATTGATCCACGTTCGGTCGAGTTACTGGGGGAGAAACATCCGAACCTTCGCGTGCGTCATCTAGATGTGTTACAGGCAGATTATCCAACTATAGCCGATGAAGAAGGCGGACCTTTATCAATCATAGGCAATCTTCCTTACTACATCACTAGTCAGATATTGTTTGCATTGGCCGATGCAAGTCATACAAACGCTGTTAGAAGTGCCACAGTCACGATGCAATGGGAGGTAGGAAAACGTATTGTCGCCCCAACGAAATGCAAAGATTACGGAATTCTCAGCGTCGTATTTCAACTCTATGCTGATTGTCAAATTCACTTCAAGATTCCACCCACAGTGTTCTATCCTCAACCAAAGGTAGATTCTGCATTGATCGGGTTGCACTTTCTTGGCCCCGGCCAACTACGGCGTCGATTGGCAGGCGTTTCTCCGTCAAACTTGCGAAGTGTTGTTACGGCAACATTCCAACAGCGGCGAAAGACTGTGAGGAATGGATTGAAGCAGTTGGCTTTGACTGTGTACGAAGGAGATAAGGATCGAGTGCAACAGTTCTTTGAAAGTGAGCCACTACGACTGCCACAAAGTGTGCAAGATGCCATAGATGCTGGAGATGAGTTTGCCTTGGCACAGCAGTTACCTTCGGACTGGGCGAAGAAACGACCCGAAGAGTTGACCCCAGGACAGTTTGTGGAAATAACGAGATTGTTGTATGGTTCTGAAGCCGAAGATAGTCCACTGGGTAAGAAAGTATGGAGGAAGCTAAAGCATGGAACCTAAAGAGTTCATCGTTTTTACTCATTTCTCTCTTTGAAATGAAGAGTGAGAATGAGTGAAAGTGGTGTAAAATAGGATTTACATTGTGTCTATCGGAGAGACTTTTTGATCAAGCCTGTCAACGCATTTCATCAAGGTAACCTTGAAAGATTTGTCCTAGTCCTCCTTCACCAAGATCTCAACCTTCACATTATTCACGCACCATCCCAATACGTCTTCCAAAGCAACATCACAATTCGTCACAAGATGTGCAGCAAAATGAGACTGCCCAAATTTGCTGCTCTGATTGTGAGCATTCCCCAGTCGTAACCACAATACTTCTTGAAAGTGAGCTTTGACTTTACTCTTGAGGGATTGAGTCGTAATCCCGACAAATTCAGCCCCTCCATATGACAAGCGGTATATTTTGATCATCCCTTGCTCCCTAATCAGTGATTTCAATCGTGACACTTCAGTTTCCAATTGAATTGATTTGTCCATCCAATAATCAATTTCTTATTGTTTGCTATCCTTGTCGACGTTATGATGCATCACTACCTCGGAGAGACGTACGCATCGGTCGTTGAGGTGTGTCATGTGCGACTCTTCTAGCGACTCACTGCCGATAATGGATTCTCCAGAGTGCCTATTCCGCGCATGTCTCCGAAATAGGTAGCGTATGAACGTCCTCACCATTTTGTTCCGTCTTCGGCAGAGCAGGTGGATTTATGCATGAGCGAGTACACGAGAGTGTGGGAGTGCCGAGTGCGAGTGTTTCTCCGCGGGACTCCGCTCGGCGCACCAGCAAGATAACCTTGCTTCCGCCACTCACACTTCACTGTTGTTGACAAACTCGCCTCTGCTTCGGATAACCAAGATGAACCGTTCCAACACCGATAGCTATGAGGAATCCATTGAGATTGAGCTTCCTTCTCAATTCAAAGAGGAGGAGGGATTGGTGCTGGTTGACAACAATGTGGAAGGCAACGCTCTCTCTAATGACGGAGACGACGCCTCGCCCAATGTTAATGCGCCCGCTTCTTCTGTCCCACGCATTACCAGGGGCAAATGCCTTAAGGGATGCGTTGCACTTGTCGCTCTCTTAGTTGCTCTCGCAGTGGTGGGTGTTTCTACCAGAAGCAGCAAAAATGTTGTCACGAATGGCACACGCATCACTGCTTCTCCAGCTTCTCATAAGCCGAAGGCTTCGAAGGCTCCCCATCTTTCCTCCTCACCAAAAGCCTCGACAGTCCCCAAGGCGAAATCTGCTCCTGTGAGGATTTGAGGGAGTAATGCTTCTCTGTAGCAAGTAATTTTGTTGCATGTTAGAGGTATTTAAATATTGATAACAGTAAAGACTGGTTAGACAAAGCCTTTACTATATTGTTTTCATCGTTATTACGCTATCGAATATGCCAACAAAGCTTCTGGAGCCGTCTCACCATTCAAAACCTTCCCAAAATCCATCAAAGCCATCTTTGCTTTGGGCTTAGACTTCAATCCTTGTTTCGCAAGATCGCACAGAATCTCTATCATTGACGCTCCGATCTCGGAAGTAATATTTTGTGAGTTGGTCAGCAAGGAGTTATCAGTCATAGCCGATCGTAGCCAACTCTGAAGGACTGCATTGGGTTCACCGGAAGGTGATCCAGAGATAACGTGAAGCATGATTGAAAATAGACATTCCGACAATGACGGCCAAAGGATTTGTGGTGCACTTCCCGATAAACCACCGATGCATGACTTGATGATTTTTTCTCCATGCTGCACAAGGAGGTTGTCGATGGTTGAAGAAAAACTCTGGAGCACTCTTGCTTTCGCCTCCGGTAAATGAATACTTTTCCAGCCAATAAACTGTGTCAGAAATATCAAAGCTGATCGAGTGGAGTCAATTTCACCTTTGCATTCGGTGATACATGCAGCGCCAAGAGAAAAGAGAGGCGGTAGCTCGGGACACTGGCAAAGCGCCCCAGGGCAGAAGAGTAAATATCTTTGGGACAACTCAAATAGAGCTTTGATTACCTGAGGGCAATCACTTGGGCCTTTCGTTTGTGTAACGTATGCGAATGTGCGTTGATAGATGTGTGACAAAAGTTGAGTAAACAACATTATTTTGCCTTGCTCATCGAGCCCAGCCGCAACTATGATCTGCTCAGAGTCAAATGACTCCACCGCGGCGGACACGTAATCTAACGCTGACGAACAAAATGTTTCTTCGTATGCTTGAACGACGAAAGAAGTGACATCTTTGAAATGAGGTCCGATTAGTGTCGGAACTGCATTCAATAGCTGGCTATGGACATCGAACACACGGCTTAGCACGTCTTCATTGTGATGACAGTTTGAGCTGGTAGAGACATCTTTCAGAATGGGCCAAGCTGCTGACAACACATCCATCAAAACGTGCGTTTCTCCGATTGATGAATCACAAAATCTGATAAGCTGCTTCAACACTCCAAGACATGATATCAATGTTTGAGTAGCAGCTTCTACCTCACTTGCTGCTTGGCCACTATTTTTCACAGATGAAGCAGCAACACTAATGGCATCCAACGAAGAGCGGCATCGATGCAGTGATGGCATTGCCACAGAAGTTAAAATTGTTTTTGTTTGCGAAGAATCTTTCAGCTGCACACAAACTCTCGCACATCCTTCTGCTACATTCGCCATAACATTTGCATTGCCAGTTGATAGAGCAGCCTCCATTGACTGTGTCAAAGCTGCAGAAATAAAATTGTAGGAGGACGGATCAGCTCCGGGCGAAGCAGCAGCTTTGGCAAGTTTTGGAGCAGCTGAAATCAAAACAAGACGTATTGCTTTCCCTGCAGCTTCTGTTGCTGCAGGTGAAGGCATCGCGGATGCAAGGTATGCCAAAATCTCCAACATTGATTGTGGTGGACAAGAAGCGGCCCATACTGTGCTGTAACAACCAAGGAACGTGCAAGTGCCTGATAGGACGAGTTGATGTCGACCGGAGGAGGGGCTACTACAGATACTTCCCACCAATTGCGTTAGTCCAAGTGCTGTCGCGTTTCCATCCGACGAAACAGGGCTGTCCCGGCCACTACTCACGGCATTTGCGACGGACTTGACTCTCGCACAAGCCTCTCTAGAAGCTGCACAGAGACAAAACAGTGCCGATTCTATAATCTCCCAATCATTGCTGGACGTTGACATGACAACATTAGCCAGTGTTTCTAAGTATGAAGAACGTAGCAAATAGTATGCACCAATGAGTACATCTGCAGACATTCTCCTCATTTCATCAAAGTCTGACGATTCGATTTCCAGTTCTTCCTCCCAAGAGATGAACGTAGGAGGATATGCAATCCTATTCAACATCACTTCCACAAGTTGCATGTATAGAGGTGCTGCAAGTGATGGATGTCGATCAGAAGTTGGTATATCTTGCAATACCAACCAAACCTCAAGCACGGGCAACGCAACATTGTGAACAGGGTGGGCTTGTAATTCCAACAACATTTGAATCAAGTCAAAAGATCCCTCCAGTTTGCATGTGGCAATTTCCTCCATTTCTTCTCTAGCCAATGTGCTTGCAAAATTAGATAATGCCACTGTTGCATCTTCCCACCCTTGCATCTCTGAATTTCGTAACGGTGCAACAAGGAACTCAACAGGTGCATTTATTGAAGATAACAATGATGATATAGCAGATTTTCTTTGGATACTCTCATGATAGCCCTGATGCCACGTTGATAGCCCTGTATCTTCGATACACGCAGTCAACACGTTGGCAGATTGGATTATAGCATCTTTGGCATGTCGTGCTGTAGACCATTGACGTTTTTCCGATTGTGATGAGAGCAGCGCCACAAGTAGTGACAGGAATGAATTTCCATTATTACTTGATTCCACCATCAAACGAGATATTGTAATTGATTTGCAAATCTCTGCCCATTTGTGAAGTACTTTGAGTGTCAAACACAATAACGCATCTTGCATTTCGTCTCCACCATTGATGAAACCCCCAAGACACAAATGCAACGTGTCTAGAATCGCATCAACAGCAGACACGTTCGATGCGTCAAAGGGCATTTGTAACAATGCTTCTGTATCAGCATTTGGTAAATCATTGCGTGATTGAGCCTCCCCCGGAAGATCTTCCAGCAAAGTCAATGCCACTGTAGGAGAGAGGGGTCGTATTGCATTGTTGTCTACATGATTGATGATGACATTATTCATACCCAAACTCAAAGCAAGAGATGTTTTGCAATTGAGAATGATTTTCATCACTCCTTCATTCAAACATTGCGGTGATGAGGATCGCACAGCCACTGCCGCAACTGCTGTGCAACATGCCCTCATCAATGCAGTCATATCATCATTCAGTTGATTAATACCATTATTTCCAAACGATAACAATGCCGTAATCAACTCTTCAAAGACACATCTGGCCAAATGTACATGCTCGCGTAACAAGCGGATGTACTCGCGACGTACTTTACTGCAGAATAAGGTGAGTAATAATAGCTTTGCTCCATTGGCCTCACGTTGAATTTGCTGTTCTGAATTGGCCGAGAGTGGTGTATCATTGGAGGAGGGAGATGTCAGGTAGGCAATTCGTTCAATAATGTTGGTTTCAGATGCTGATGACTGTTGCAATCTTGGCGAGGTGATGGAGCTACCAGCATGATCCTCAAAGGAATTATTGGCCGACGTGGCAAATGAAATACGAATGATGTTGACATATGCCTCCCAGCACGAAGTGTCCGACGGCGTCGCTGAAGAAGCGGGTGATCCGGAGGAGGACGTCCATTGCTCTAACGACGAAGAAGCCTTGGATCGTTCCTCGGATGAGGAAAATGGCCGTGTTGTGATTAGTGCGGCCTCGATCACTTGGCGTTCTAATGTGCCGATGCCAGTGATGCTGTCCGTCATTTTAATTGATTGGGGCGAGTTGCAATTCCATATAATCTGTTTCTTCTAATAAGCCTTCCAACATTATTCCAACCGCAGCGGCGGGCGGCAAATAGCCACGCAATACCAGCAAAAAGGGAGGGCCGAAAAGGGTCATTTTACTGGGGGGCTCTTCCACGGATTTTTGGATGCGTGGCCCGCCACCCAGTTCAACTCTTATTCACACAACATGTGCGTCAGCCTACAATATCCACATGTCGAGCAAACAAGTAGTAGCCGCTGCGGCCATAGCCAGCTCCATCCTTGGTGGTCCGCTGCTGCAGCTGGGGTCCTCTTCATCATCTTTGGCAGTCGCATTTTGCCCTCCAACGCAGCAGCAGCATCTCCATGCTCATGCATCATCACCATTAAAATCATCAGCCGTATCCGAATCTCCATCAGTCTCGACAGAAAACAGCGGCGACGATGATAATGATGCTGGCAAAACCAATAATAAAAGCAAAACGTCATCGCCATCGTGGTGGGAAGAATTTCAGCTCAAAGACTCCACTCTGGCACACTCTGTCATCAACGATTTCCCTATTCTCGCTACATCATTCGATGCTGATGGAAAAATAATATCGCCTACTCCATCATCAGATGAAGATAAACGCCAATCGAAACAGAAGAAGCGACTAGTCTACCTCGATTCGGCCGCAACATCCCAAAAACCCAATGCAGTCACCTCCGCCTTAACAGCCTACTACGAACGAGCCAACTCTAACGTTCATCGTGGAGCACACGCACTCTCTCGCGAGGCCACGGAACAGTACGAGGCAGCTCGTGATAAAGTCGCTGCATTCGTGAATGCCAATAGTCGTAATGAAATTGTATTTACAAGTGGTGCCACTGAAGCAATTAATTTGGTGGCCACGTCGTTATCACATACCTGTGGACAACCTCCAAAGAATGCACGTGACTTGTATTTAACCAAGGGGGATGAAATTATCATTACGGAATCGGAACATCATTCGAATATTGTACCGTGGCAAATGGTCGCGGAGCGGACTGGGGCGGTGTTGAAGTATGTCCCAACGTGTTCGGGTGGGTTTGATTTGGATGCATTTACAGAGTTGATTACTCCCAATACAAAATTCGTCAGTGTGCAACATGTCTCGAATGTGTTGGGGAGTATCAACCCCATTGACGATATTGTGGAGATTGTCAGATCTAAGGCGGCACCGGGAGCAAAGATCATGCTGGATGCGTGTCAATCTGTTCCGCATATGAGTGTGGATGTTCAAAAGTTGAATGTGGATTTTATTGCCGCTTCGGGACACAAGATGTGTGGTCCAACGGGGATTGGGTTCCTTTGGGGGAAAGAATCCGTTCTAAATTCCTTGCCACCATACAAGGGAGGTGGAGAAATGATTGATGAGGTATACATGGATCATTCGACATACGCACCTGCACCCGCCCGATTTGAGGCTGGGACTCCCGCCATTGCACAGGCTATTGGGTTGGGTGCAGCTATCGACTATCTGAACAAGATTGGGATGGAAAGAATACATGATTATGAGGTAGAATTGGCAGACTATTTGAGGCGACGATTGGAGGAAGTCAAGGGAGTGACAGTTTTGGGTCCACCTGTGGGAACGGAGCGTGCAGCACTTTGTGCATTCGTAACAGATGCGGTACACCCTAGTGATTTGGGAACATTCTTGGATGTTGAGGGGGTTGCAATTCGAGCTGGACATCACTGTTGTCAACCACTTCATCGCGCATTGGGGTACAGTCATTCTGCTAGAGCTAGTCTTTACTTTTACAATACAAAAAAAGACGTAGATGATTTCATTGCTGTTTTGGAAGACACCTTAAAATTCTTTGGATCGTTGGGCGGTGATTCAATAGAAGTATCTGACTCTGATGACAATTTTGTGCCACTATTTTAAACAATACAAATTGAAAAAGTATAACTACCTCTGTTGCATGATCAAACGAAAATTCAAAATCGTCATTTTACTTGAACAGGATAGATTAGTAGATTTGGGTCGTCTCGACTCGATGTTAACAATCTGGCTGCCAGCACCACCTGGGGCACCATCTCGTATCTATCACTGTCCACATCGTCCTGAGCCGATGCCAGTGAGTGATTAATGATTGTTTGGGATGGGACCAACAATAAATGGGCTGTCTCAGGCCGTCTTCTCTTTATAGTGCTTTTGTTTTAGCTGCTTTATCTCTGCTTTATGCATGAATTCGTCTGATTTGAGGATGTAAACGAGAGATGAGAAGCCTCACCCATCACCTCTCTCTAGAATGAGGGAGTACCATATGGTACCTATTAGCAATGACACCGTCATAAAAAATGACACTCATACACAAAAAATGCAGCTTCACATATCTACCATACATACGCCATAAATAATACCAGTTTGCACGTTTTGTTGCCACATGCACCATGGTGCGAGGACGCAATAACAGCCATGGCGCTGGAGGCGGAGCCATTCACGCCGCTGATATGGCCATCAAGAAGGAAAATGAGTATAAACAACCCGTAAAAAGTTTGCAAGTCCATGCAAGCATGACAGCAGAATTGCTCACAGCCGGGGGTGATATCGAAAGTTTTTTGATGGAAGCGGACCCTGACAACGCTGAGAGCTTTTTATCAACGCAGCGCAATCGTCTCAAAGGTATTGCTGAGGGCAATGCGAAACAGCTGAATGATATTGATTACTTCATTCAGGCGGTGAAGGACGTCCGCGCGGATGTACAGCGTCAGGCAGCCGAGGGACAAGACGGTGAGGCGGCGACTGACGCCCCGGATTATGAACGCTCTCTTCAAGAAGCCATTGAAAGAATTCGACAGGGTAAAGAGAGCGATCCAAACCATGTGTCTCTCGAAGACCATCCGATGGTCATTTCAATGAGAGAGAAACTTGGAGAGAAGATAAAGAAGAAATCACAAAATGATGATGATGACGATCTAGAAATTGTCAACAATGTTGGCTCGGATGATGTCCACGCATTGAAATGCCCCATTACTTTCATGCTCTTCGAGAATCCCGTTAAGAGCAAAGTGTGTGGTCACACTTATGATAAAATGGGATTGGAACAAATGGTTAGTATGAAGAAATCTAAGTGTCCAATCCCAGGGTGCTCCAACAGGGCGCTCGGCTGGGGGCAGGTGGAAGATGATGAAGAGATGAAGTTGAAAGTCAGGAGGTTCAAAATGAGGGAAGAGGCAGCCAAGAGGAAGAGGGATCTCGATGAGTCTATGGATGAACAAGGCGGAGGATACACTGTGCTAGAGTGAAACACGATTTTCTCTCCAACCGGCTTTGTGTCATTGTTGCTGACGCTGCTGCAATTCTATGAAATGATGCACGAAGTCCATTTCGGTCTTCTAGCGATCATTGTGTTGCTTGAGATAGAAAATATGTATATTAAATTTACATTCAAAAGAGCTGTCGTTTCCTAACCACTTCCAATAGTTGCATTTTCATCCTCGTCAAGTAGAGTATGAAAGGATCGGAAAGGATCATCATAATCTTGAGGTTCAGCATTCATCCGCTGAATCAATGACTCGGATACGCCATCTATCATCCCCGGCTCTCTATCTCGCTTTCGAATCGAGTAAAGCAGCATAATGCAAGGGACAATGGTCGGGATCCAACAGTTTCCAATCCACCATCCCAGTCCCGTCTCAAATGTGGTGTCCGGTCTTAAAATCCGACTTGCGAAATCAGCCGCCATCCATGCTGATCGAAGGGCGTAGGATAGCGCACAAAAGAATATGGGGATGATCATTTTGGTAATGATGTTGCGCTTGGCCTTAGATCTCACTTGATTGAAAGTTGGGAGGGAGGAAATTCGTTTGTACACCATACCCCCACAGATGGACACAACGATGGCATGGATTCCCCACCCCGAAGATTCGACAATGAGAGTTATTCGATGGATTTTGGAAGTGGATCGAAACTCGTGAATGTTCTCTGAGTGTCCAGCGAGGAGAACGATTGCCTCGAAGATTGAGCATACCGTCACAGCGATGGTTACACACACCAGAATTAATGGGAGTAATGTGAACACCAGCTGCTTCTCGGATGCACCCGCTCTTGCTTTGGAGGTGACATTAAACCAGTGTATTGTTCCAATCACAAACGTTGTGAACTCGAGTATCCCACGTCCAACAATATCAAGCAATGTATAGTTAAGTTTGTTCGAAACATTTGCGCCCGCCATATCTGCATATCCGATTCCCTCAATGACCATGGTAGTCCATAGCATGTTATGCAGCAGCCGTTTCATTGTCAATCCATCTGTACGAAGGTGATGAATTTCTTCTCCTCCGAGGATTTCTTCTCCTAGTTGTTCCTGTTCTCTCTTCTTGCAACACTGACCCCACCATCCTGAATAATGGTATATTAGCCTCCACGAGACGATAACCCATAGGATGCCAGTTATGCATAGACCAACGATACCCGAGATGCGAAAGGTTAACGCTGGGCCAGCAGCGGAGAGCGCAGTAGGTGTTGCGTCTACGTGGGCATAGTGATGTTGTGCGTAAATGTCATCGTTATGTTGCCCGTAGAAGATTCTAGATGATTCGTCGCCCATAAAGTAGGCATCGCCGCCGCCGCCGCCGCCGCCGCCACCGCCACCAAGGTCTTCTTCCATTGCAATTGAGGAGATCTAGAGTAACAATTTCAGCTCATGCGCCGGCGTTGTTTGTGATCCCATGCAGAGAAGCCACGCGTCCTTTATGTCACTCTTATTCACTTACATACATGCAAAGCAAAAAGCAAAAATCATAAAATGACTTTGCATTCTCTCAGCAGTATGGGGGACGCCCCCATGCCCCCTTTTTGTCGCGATACTTATCTACTATCGCGACGCTATTATCATCTGTATCTAGATATGTACCACAAAACGAAAGTGAAAGTCTGCGTGATGTGTATGATATGGGTGGTAACCGCAAGCAGTCAAAAAATAAAGCTTTGTGATAGAAGTATCCGTATCCTCACCAAAACAAAATGACAGACAACGGCCCCCCTACGGGTGGGGGCGGTGGAACTTCAACCAAACGAAGACGTCGCAAAAGAGGAGGTGGCGGCGGCGGAGGAGGAGGCAACAAAGACAAAGATGCTGCCGTTGTCAAAGATAACAAAGAGGCCGGAAATAATGCTCCTGCCTCGACATCTGGCGGTGGTGGCGGAAGAGGCAAGGGTAGAAAACGAGGAGGAGGCGGTCGTGGTGGAGGAGGTGGAGGCGAGTCGTCATCTTCACGCATGAACAAAAGTGTCTCGTCTCCGCTACAGTTGCCCCATGTCAAAGTGACTCTGCGTAATATCGGAAATGTGAATAAACATGGTTCTGTGGAGGGGGTGGTAGACTCCATCAGATCATTTTTGGAGGGCACCTTCCCATCAGATGGCGGTAATAATCACAATAATCATGCCGAGAGTGCATACATGACGGCGTGGCAATTGGAAAAGGAAGAATTTGAACACAACAAGAGTATATTTGCAGAGGTTAATGCTGCTGCTGCCGAAGTGTCGACCACCACTGATGCCTCTTCATCCATTCGTGCATTTTCATCGGGGGTGTATGAAGAGAAACCCACTGCGTTACCATCGGATAGACAAACGCTGTTGCCAAAAGTAGAGCCGATTGTATCTGAAATGAACGAGGGTGCATTCACATCTGTTAATTCCATGATTAACGCTGCCATGTCGAAAATGATTCAAGAGTGTGGAAAGCAGTACATTAATTACGTGGGTGGGCGTGTCATCCTGGATGAAGAGAGTGTGATGGATATTACGCTTGCTGAGAAGATTCAATCGGAAATGAAGAAGGCTAGTGAGGAGAGGAGTGCTGAAGTAGTGGATGAGGCGGCTGTGGCAGAATCGGATGGTAAGGTCGAAGATGACGCTGCTGGTGATACAGTTACAGTAGCGCCATCGGTAGAAAGTGTAACAAAAGGAATGGAGAAGTTGAGCACATCTGACAACAATAAGCCCAATATCATTGCTGCTATTCGAGTGCGCATCTTGTCGGTAACGCCCGTGAAGAAATCAAAGCGTCGTGGAGAGATTGGTGCCACGGTGCAATTGGTGTTGTACCCCCCTGATCCTTGTTTGTTGTTTAAAGAATTGTGTTGCGATGCGGGAAAGATGGCGGCGGAGAAACATTTGTCCAGCGCAAAGATGTCAGATGAGTCGAAAAAGGATGAAGAAAAGTTGGAAACGGACCAGCCGATCGAGGAGAAAGATAAAGCTGAAGAAGCCAAAGATGACTACCAAAAGCCGTCACCATCCACCACCAAAACCGCTCCTCAGATTCCCAATTTTCCTCTTTTATCGTCTTTGGAACGCTCACGTGCTTTGGCACGCAGTCGAATTCTCATTAATCGCACAATTGAGGCCATGAAACTTCATGCAAAGTCTTCTTTGAACAATCGTGGCAACGACAACCGTCCATGGGAAATCTTTGAGTCGCCATCACAAAAAACCTGGAAACCACGTCAAAATCCATTGATTGGCTCTCTTCTGGCTGGTGCATCATTGCAAGATGTGATTGCGGAAAACGAGAAGGCAAAGGCCAACGCTGCTGCTACGAACAAAAAGGGGCGTGGAGGATTCAAATCCCGTGAAGATCGGTATGATTCCACAATCGAAAATTCGGAGGATTACAAAACTTTCATGCAATACTGGCAGAAGGATGGATCATACCCATCCAAAAATTCTGACAATGCGAAGAAGGAAGTGGAGCCAATTCCACTCGATGAGGAGGGTCGTCCTCTATCAGCCATCGTTATGGACATTCGCAAGAAGCAGGATGAGGAGGCAAGAAAGAAAGCGGATGCCAAGGCCGCGGCGGCAAGGGCACGTGAAGCTGCGCGTTCAGCGCAGGAGGCATTGAAGAAGAAGGAAAAGTCCAAGAAGAAGAAGGAAAAGGATAGGAATAGGAGAAGTGAGAGGAAGAAGAAAGCTAAGGCTGCCGCAACTGCACCGAGAGCGCAACCGACGCTGCTTCAAAAGGCTGGCACAGGATTTGGAGCATGATGAGGCTTTTGTCAGTTTTGGCAATGAGTTTTACATAGTGAGAATACCACTTTTGTTGGGAATCTATTTCTACTCGAATTCGATTTTGAGGCTACTGACGCTGATGTCACTTTGCATGACTACATGATGTCATTTTAGCCTCCAATCAATTTCAAGATGGGGTTGACAGCAGGAGTTTCTACAAGCTACAAGTGGTTGGTGTTGAACAGAGGCTAAAGGAAAGATTACACAGGTAGGATCGTCTCGACGGTGACTTCGGTAGTGGAGTTGGAAAGACCTTCGTTTGAAAGACATTCGATTAGTTACCAAGTCACTCTAAGCTATTAGAACAAGCTTTTGTGATATGAATAGTTCTTAGTGCTACCTTTAAGAATCCATCATGTCATTTTCTAACGTGGCGGCGAAGTCGTCTTCCATCTCGTCAACATCCGACTCCTCGTTGCCACTTCCCAACAGAAGCACATTCTTTGTCATGGTTGTTGTCGATGCTGCTGCTGCTGCTTCTGGTAACATGTTTGTAACATGCTGCTTCGGTAAGGGACCCATGTGATGAATACTTTCATCCCGACGCGTGATACTCCAGTAACATTCCATTAGCCAAGCCGTGTGGACGATGTAGCAACCAGGATACTCTTTCCTTGCCCGATGAATCTTCGACGAACCATCTCTTGCGGCAACGACGTGTGTTACACCCGATGCAACGTCAGGCAAGACTTCTGCGCCAAGTTCCTCAGCGTACCTTACAATTGGTGGTCGAATGTGGCTTTGCTTGTTTTGTTTGTGAATTGGAATCAACCCACTCAATACCACTTTTGCACTTGGGTGTCGGCGCAGCGTTTCTCTTCGCATGGAGCGTAGCAAGTCGGGCACAGATTTTTTTTCAACTGAAGTAGACATAGAGTAATAGCGTTCATGCAGGCGACGTAAGATATCAGCTGTCCATAAAAGCATCTTGTCGTCGTCTTTGGAATCACTTTTATCATCTTGCTTCGTGTCATCACTTTCCGATAAGTCCTGACCCGATGCATTGTTGACATCAGCATAACCCTGGAATGGCTTCCAATGATATGGCTTCACAAGAAGTAAATTGTCAGGAGGCTCACCGGGCCGGCCTGTAACATTATTCTTCGCGTTGGCCCAGACATCTTCTCTGTCATCTAAAATGGCTGCCATGACTCCACCACAGGGGAAAACTCGCTTCAAGCTTTTTACATCTTTGCCTAAATCACCAACATCTGTCCTCGACACGATTCTTGATCCAAACATCTTCCTTCTAAGCTCAACTGCTTTTATCTCCAGTTGTTCCGCCTCTTCAAGCTGAATCCGCAGTCGGTCCCTCTCCTCCGTTGGATCAGTCCACTTGCTACCATCTTTGACCGGAGCAGATGTTTCTGTTGAGGGTGGATCACGAGGCGGCAAGGTACCGAAATTGACAGACTTTTTCTTTTTTCGAGGGACACTGACAATCGTGTTGTCAGCGCTTCGTTTGCCCGATGACGCACACTCACCATCGTAGGTATCGTCGTCAGAGTCATCTATCACTATCAGATCAATGGTCGCTTTTCTGGCTTCATCTTCTTCATTTGAGTGGTCGAACTTGACTGCCTTCCTTGCACCTTTTGATTTTGCTTCGTCCGATTTTTTCTGCCTTGCAATATAAGCCTGATACCGACGGCATTCCTCATCCTTCTCCCTAAGCTTACCATGTAGCCTGTTGACGTCCTCCTCATCTAAAGTTGCACCCACTAAATGTCGACATATCATTATTGCAACTTGTTCTGCGTATGCACGAGTTCCAGCAGTGTAGACTGACAGCTGATAGGTAGATTGAATTTGTGTAAAAAATTCTTTGAGGTACGGCCGTAGTTTGATATAGTGTCGCATGATAATAACTGAATTGTTATTCTTGTTCTGTAGCGGTAGAGGATCAATTCCAAACGGCTGAATGTTTTGTTGTCCTTGCTGCTGAAGCTTTTGCTGTACATACTGATGTTGTTGTTCCGGGGGTAATTCCATCGGTAGGAGGATGGTACGAACATCGTCCCGTTTTTGGTCGTTCTTCACTGTTTTCGGAAGTGCACGCTTATCTAGTTTCGTTTCATCATCAATATCACCACCTACTATAATCTCATCTGCAACAAATCTGCTCGCACGATAGTCATCTGTTGCATGCAGCAATGTATGATCCAAATCTAATACGAGACACAGTTTCTTCTCTTCCGTGAGCTTCTTTGCCGATGCAGCTGATATTGCCTTTGCCTCCGATTCAGAAACAGTAAGGGTAACTCCTCCTGAAACTGTCATTTGTGTCATTTTTGGATCAGACGAGTTGAATGATGATTGATTGGTCGAGTTGTGCGGTGCAAACTTATTCTGCCTTGGGACGCTGCGAGGATTATTATTGATCGATGATGCTCCCATGGTACCATGCGTTTGTTGCATCTTTTGTGTTGCCATTGCTCCCGAGAGGAGTGACGATAGTGATCGAGAACCAGTAGATGTGACTGGCTTTTTGATTACTGACTTTGGAACTAGTGCTGCTGCCTTTTTTGGAATGGTCAGTAATTCCATATCGATCGCTGCCATTTCTTCGTCTAAATGAGCGGCATTAGCCAATGAATTAGCAATATTCTTTTGCTTCTCTAATATTTGCTGCTGTCGAATATCTGTGTTTTCTTTCCGTGGAATTTTTCTAGGCACATGCAGCGGCTCTTTCGGTATCGGTTTTGATGGCAGCCCTGCTACAGTGTTCCTGCGCGTGCTGAGCCATTCTCCGCTCGTGGATAATGACTTGGCTTGAGATGTTTCATCATCCGTCCTAGTATCCGCACCGCAAACAGCGCACAGGCCTCCCACCAAAGCAGGGTGTTCACAAGGTTTCAGCGCCGATGACAAACTCGTGTTCGTCACCATTCCAGCAGCCCGTTTTTTCATCCTTTCACGGATAACAGACTTTGCTGCAGATGATGAAGAAGAAGATGACATGGTGTGCCGAAGTTCAGTGATAATGTCTATTACCTTTATTGTCTTCGCATGTCATCATGATCGTTCAACTACAATACAACATAAACGTCTTCGGTGATAGTTGAGTGCGTGACGGACGGTATGCGTGAGCGAGTACGTGGGCGATTCGTAGTTTGGGTGAGGAGGACAGACAACGACGGTTGGTAGGCATGCATATCACCGCTGTCTACTATCTACTACACTGTTAGCTAACACAAGTGCTCATAGCAATGCCCCTATTATTATCCTAGCAACTACCACAAATGAGTCACCTTTGCAGCCTTCTGTTTTCACTTCTGTACATAACTCATCTATCAGTTCGAAACGCTACTGAGTATACGTTATTTCATATCTTTCTCAAAACAAAGCATCCAGCCTTCAAATCATCACTACCGTCTCGTAGCCATATCCAATTATCCTTATCAAACCCTTCTCGACGAACTTTTTCAGGCACTACTCCAGAGAAGCTCATACATATACCTCCAGTTTTCAGACAACGGGAAAATTCATTGACACTTTGCTCAAAGTTTCCATCTCCCGACAAGTAAATTGCATCTAATGCTCCCTTTTCAATGATTATATCGAACGATTTTTCCCATTCCTTCGGTAATGACCTTGCATCCTCTACACTTAGCTTGACACTGTCTACATTGCTACCCATAGGAAGGTACTCTAATAAGGATTTCTGTCGTTCAATCGCCCCTTCACTGTAGTCAAACGCTGTCAAACTTTGATATCCCGCGTTATACAAGTCAAGGATTAAAGGATCGTTCCCACATCCAGGTATCAGAATCGATAATGCTGATTTTTCTTGCTTGTTTGCATCGTCAGCAATATAATCCAACAGATATGGCTTAACTACCTCAAAGCCATAGTACCAAGAGTATTCATCAGCATCAAAGTCACCCATGCCTTCATACATGGCATCCCAATAGGACTTCGTACCAAATAGAGATCGTGCATTGGCATCTGCGTCATCGTCACCTTGGAATTTTGAGTAGTCCTTGTCAAATTCAGATGATGAGGTGGTAAATTGATAGAGATGGTTTTGTGAAGGACGACACCGAATTTTTGGACGTTTGGTGAAAGAATAATAATGTTGTAGAAGAAGAGGAACTACTCGAGGTTGATGATTTGCAGTGAAGGCAGGCGTAGAAAAGGTCATTGTAGTATCCGCTCCGTCGTATGTTGCTCGGTTTCACACCAAAGTATGATTGGTATTATTGTCGAGAAATGGGACCGAATAGGGACCGAGTAATGTAAAACGGGCGCGCCAAGTCTAAAATTTTCTGCTCACAAAATCTTTGCTAGAAAATAATTCGTGGTAGTATAAAACGGCAGCACATTGAAAGCAAAACAACCATCAGCAGCCATGTCCTTCGGAGCACCAGTAGCCCCCGCCCCCCAACTAATTGGCTCATGTACGTCCGGAACGACAGATCGACTCGCGCCACAAGACCATTGTGTCCAATCAGCCGGGAATGATGGCATCTCATCGTTGCGCTGGAGTCCTACCAATCATTTATTGTCGACAAATTGGGATGGTGGCGTGAGGTGTTGGGAGGTGCAGGAACAAGGGGGTCAGATTCACGCTCTGCCCAAGGCACAAGGTGAGTCATTGTTTGCATGATGACATTTATGCGTATGATGTGGGGAAAATCTTTCCCTACACCTCTTCAGCGCACATCAATCCACGTCTCAATTTTCGCTCGTCTAATACATAATAATACCCAATTGTCTCCTCCCATCGAAACAAAACAAAACCACTCAGTCAACCACGCGGGCAACGCACCCGTTCTTGACTGTTGTTTGTCACCGGACGGCAGCACCGTATTTTCCGTCGGTGCCGACAAGGCCGTGCGGATGTGGCAACTTGGCCAAGCCCCACCCAACAACGTACCCCAACAAATTGGATCACATGACGAACCCATCAAATCGGTGCGATTTATCCAATCGTTAAATATGATTGTTAGTGGGGGATATGATAAACAGCTCAAATTTTGGGATGCTCGACAGCCTACTGCAGCGGCAACATTTCAGTTACCAGAGAGGGTGTATGATTTGGATGTGAGTACTAATTTGATGGTCGTGGCATGTGCCGGGAGGCATATCCTGACGTACAATGTACAAAGTACACCGCAAGAATATCAACGGAAGGAAAGTCCACTGAAATTTCAAACTCGATGTGTGAGAGCGTTTCCAGATGATACAGGATATGCGGTGGGAAGTATCGAGGGGAGGGTGGGGATTCAATATGTGGCAAAAGTTCCTGGAAAAGAATCATTTGCATTCAAGTGTCATAGAGATGGGAATAATGTTTATGCTGTCAATCATATTGCTTTTCACAAGGGGTATGGAACGTTTTCCACAGTAGGTGCGGATGGGATTGTCAACTTTTGGGATAAGGACAACAAACAACGTTTGAAGGGATTTCCTGCCATTCATCGAACGATTACTTGTGCTGAATTCAATCCACAGGGGAACATGTTTGCATATGCTAGCAGTTACGATTGGAGCAAGGGTAGTTCTCATCACGCTCCCAATACGCCTAATGATATCTTCGTTCATTATGTGCAGGATGACGAGATCAAACCAAAGGGTAAGAAGACAGGGTTTCGATAAAGTGTTTTTTTATTTTACTTGGGATCAAAATCGGTTTCATCAATCAAAAATAATGTTATTATTGTTTCTCAGCGAAATAGAACAGTTCATAAATAATGAAAATGATAAAATTGACTAAAGCTATCAGACGTCTGATAGCTTTAGGACTTATGTTTTGTTTGGGCATCCTCTTTGCGTTAGCAACCACTCTTTACAGAGGAGTGATAAGCATAGTATGAAGTATTTATCCATCAGCAACTACAAATCCAACCCTAACTCTTTCTCAATCGCCCTCTCTCTCTTGATGTTACCTATCTTTCTTTCGGCATCAAGCAAGGGATCCCTCTCACTTGTGCATTCAATGCTACTCGACTTAATAATGGCTTTGGGTTTGTAGGCGGTGCTCCAGACGGAACAACAATTCGTCGTGGCCATAAGAATTCTGGAAAATGTCTTTGAGAAGTTCCAGGGAAATTTTGTAACATCAATCGTACTCAAAGAAACATCGAGACCGATAGATGCTTGGTGCTATTGGAAATGATACCAGAATAGAACCAAGCTCATTAGTCAGCGGTGTGAGTAAAACTCGCACAACTCCATCAAAGCGTAAGTTTTTAATGGTAACGGGGATTGTCACACCAATCTTTGAGTTGACTTTATCTCACTTGACCAATCCACATCCATATCTAGATCTATGGCATCATCAAGGTTGTATGTTCGTGCGGCCACCAACGTTGGTCCCTTTGTACCAAAATCAAACTCTACAAAGGCAATCTTCCGGACGTTTGGGTTTCTTAGGTCGACAAGAGCTTTGGCAAAGTTCTCTTTTGCCATCGAGGACAACAGCTTTATGGCATGAGAGAGTCCACAAAGTATTGCAAAGAAATCAGCCCTGGCGTTCCAATAACAGCAATATATAGAGGTGCCCAAAGTTTAATGGCTTAAACTCCCTCCACAGCTGCTCTTGTCGTAAGGGTGAGCTGTCCCTTGAGAGCATCCCACGCTTCACGCCACTTCTACTGTTTTCTTTTCTCAACGACCTCTCCGGAAAGCATGGTATCTCGAGCAATTCAGAGGCTACTGAGACCGTGGAGATACTCCAGACAGTTCCCGATACTGCCTTAAATATATTCCACCCACGTAGCATGTAATCCTTTCGGCAACGAAGGCGGTGGAAACAGATAAAGCAGTAGAGAAGAAGAGACCACCGATGATAAAGGCGACAAACAATTGAAATGCATGTGTTATACCGGAGAACTTTGAGGATACCGACGCTGCGGTTATCGATTATCGATGCTGGTGGTATGTGTGTAGCATCCGACTTTTAGTGGGATGGTAGTAATGTTGAGGTGTCATAGACTTATTGCTGCGGGTGAAACGGTTGCCGCCGCTCCAGATTCGCATTTTTAAGATCTTCTTCTCAGCAGCTTCTTTCGCGGTGATCCCATAAGCGATGACAACTATTGAGGAGGGTGCAATTGGGTCGTTGAGTATTGTACTATTCAAAAGAACACGATGTTGGGTTCGAGTTGGACGGAGATATTCAGGATTCAGAGAGATTCATATACTCGGATGGTGTTCTCATTTTTACCTTTCATTTGATAGGAGGCGGGATCCCACCCTGTCCGTGAGATGGTTACGTACGTAACTGCCAACTTTTTCGCGGCGGACGTAGGAATTGAATTCCTACGTAGATACATACCAGAATCTGAACCTCCGGGTTACGGGGGTAGTGACAGATGTCTGTACTAAACCCAAAAGTGGAGCCTAGAACAGCGAAGAGTGAGCGATCAGTTTGTAGCTTGTCCGTGAGATGGTTACGTACGTAACAGCAAGAAATCTCGCGGCGGCCAGTGCCGTGAAAAAATTGGTTACGTACGTAACGATCAAAATTTTCCCGGCGGACACTTTGGTTACTTAACGGAATTAGTATGGTTCTACTTACGAGATCCCCCCTCCTATTTGATCGTGTTCCATCGGACGATCGACCTAAATACATGTGTGTACCATGCTACATATTTTAGTTTCTACACCCTAGATTCCCGCTACTTACGTACCTGAAATCGGTATTCGAAGAGGCCTAAACTTAAAGGGAACTCCTAAGCATGGTACCCTGACACTGATCTTCCATGGAGCACTTCTTTCCATAAAACTTAGCAACACGTGGCCTCATACCAAGATTTATTACGTGGGAATTTTATAGTGACGTTTATTTTGGTCAGCTGAGGTGTCGCAAGTCGCAACCATGATAATCAACTTTTCCTTCCCTTTTTTGTGAGAGAAGCGGAAGCGAAGAAGCGACATAAGTATGTAACGCAAAATGCGAGCACGCCTAGCCTCAAAACCGCGACGTCGACAAACCAAAGTGCCGCCGGGCTTCGGTTCTTTTTCTGCTGATATTTCAATGTCGCTTCCGTCAAAAGTCCTTGTCTTAGAGATCCACCCTCTGTCCTAATATAATCATCATGTCAAGCCAGCAACCAAACTCAAAAGGAGGCAAGCGCGGACCTCGCGGTGGCGTCTACGATCCTTTCCCCATCAAGCTGCATCGTATGCTAGATGAGGTTAGTTCTGCTGGGTTTGAATCAGTTGTATCATGGCTTGAACATGGTCGAGCATTCAGGATCCACCAGCCAAAGGTGTTTGCTGCAACGATCATGTGTCGGTTCTTCAATCAGTCCAAGTATACGAGTTTCCAGAGGCAGCTAAACCTCTATGGTGAGTGACATGTCCATTTATTTACACTCGCTATCTTCGGCGTCTTTTCGTTATCTTATCTTTCGTGCAAACACAATGCTGCTCTGCTCTTTAAAATGTAGGGTTCTCTCGATGCGCCCGAGGACTTGATGGTGGCGCTTATCACCACCCATTATTCCTTCGAGGCAAACCAGCATTGGCGCTCAACATCATAAGGACAAAGATCAAAGGCAATGGTCACAAGACTATGAAACCACTCGAAGATCAGCCTGATTTTCGTAAAATGGCTCCTTTGAAGAGTGACGCTCCACATGCATTGAGGGCAGCTCCAGTATCACCAACTCCATCCTCACGCTCGTCATCAATTTGTTCATCGAGTAATGGATCTGTTCTAAATGAAAATGATGGCACGCACCTGGATGAAATCAACACATCCATCTTCATCCATGAACTAGCTTTTGGCTGCACCATCCTATGTAAGCTACGCCAAGACGACACGATTCTTTAGAATTGTTCAATCGATGCAGATGAATTCGAACATCATCCGCACATATCAAGCCTCAAGCAATAGATTTTTCCACTCGCCTTCGTCATTCTCCTACTTTTTGTTTTACTGACAATTAAATGGTGAGGTGACTTCGGGATAGCGGCAGACACAATACATGCACAAATTTTAACCTGGACCGCATCCGATACTCTTTTTAAGCCCTTTTACACAAGAGGAATTTTGAAACCACAAAATAAAACCTGTTTGACTTAACCAGAGCAGGCAACATCTCATACAATCGAAGTCTTCCAAATAATATAACTAATGGACAGCATTACTACAAATACATTCTACACATTATTGTTCCATTATGGTCATGGCAACGTAAATGTCTGACCATCGATCAGGATTACATATGCAATGAGCATGACCTACTTCATCCCACACAATCTTTTGGATGTTACTGCGTGACTTGCTTAATCGAGAAATTTCTCTCTCAATCTTTTTTGCATTGACAATCTCGTCATTCTTTGCCAAACACACTAGCACCTTCACATCAAGAGGTATGTCGTCAAGCCACAATTCTGAGTTATACCAAGCAAAGTTCCTTCTAAGATAATATTCGATAAATAGCTCTGAGCTTGCCACTAAATGTATCTTTGACTCGTGAAAGAATCGAACCAGTTTGCCTGCTAAATTATCGGATTTTCGATTGTATGAATCTTCATGGTACGGATTGCGAGTGTAGAAGAAGTTGACAACTATATCGGGCTCGTGTAGCAGAATAGACACTGGATCCAGCAAAATCATTGAATGGACTCGGCTTTTCAGTTGTGGCGAATTGATCATCCACGTGAGCTGACAACTCCCAAACGAGTGACCACAAAGCATAAGATCATTTGCTCGATACGAGTCAAGATGTTGATGAACAGCCTCCAAAACTCCATGCACAGTATCTTCCTCAGACAATGCATCAAAGCAAAGAGCATACGAGATCGGCTTGTTTTCGAAGAAAAAGATATCTCTTTTACGAGACCTTTCCCCTCGCAAAAGCCCAAACAGCACAATAGGAAGATAAGGAGCGTGCCCACCTGGTGCTATACCGTGGAAGAATAAGAATGGACTTTTACGCTGTTGCTGTTGGTGCTTTGTTGCTGAGCGGTGCCAGTATCTCAATCCTTTTTCACAAGTGTATTGTCGAAAGCCCATTATGTACAAGATGCAATTCGCTGCAAATTGCATGAGAGCTACTGCTACATACACTCCAATCGGTCGATACAGAGACTGTACTTTTTCAAATGTAAACCATCGCGGAGTGAAATGAGTGTTTCTGCCAGGTTCAAACTGCAGCCCCGCTTTAGATTGTAAGATAGTGTAGAAATGTTCAAGTGCTTCTTTCATTGCTGTATCCGATTCAACAGTTCCGATGTCAATTCCAAAAAAAGCCCATGAAAGGAACTCATCCATATTATCTCGACGCAATTTCCCAATAGCGATGTCATTGTTTTTAGGCACATTGGTGTTGACTAGCTGTGGTAAGGAGTCATTCGAAGATGTGAAACCATCGTCATCATTGACACTAGCTCCTCCAAATGAATACGACGATAGCGATAGGGGCGGACACAACCCTACATCAAGTGTTGTCATGTACAGCTGCTCAGAAAATCTTTCATAGTTAACGTCGTTCACCGCCTTCTTGCAGAACCAAGACTCGATGAAGTTGTAATAAGCTTCCGATGCAGACACATCTTGTGTCTTTTTTATCAACTGATAATGTTCTTCCAGCAGATCAAGAATTCGGTTTAGCAGCTTGGCACGATCGCCAACATCCTTATAGTCTCTATAGGGTGCTGGAGGCCTCGTAGGGCAGATTTGGTTGGCAAATGGGATGAGGTTTCGATGATAGTGGAAGAAGAATCCAATTTCGAAGAGAATGTACCATCCAACGAAGATTGTAAGGACAACGACGCCGACGGGAGGAAGACTGCTGCTGGGCCACCACCAACTCCAGCTACTGACTGACAATATCATGATGATTTGTCGGCCGAAACAGTAAACAGTGAAGAGGACGGGCTGGCGAAGACACCAACTACAATACTGCAATACAATATCTCTTCGCAGTATATCATGATCCATAAAAAAAAAGACAACATTTTTTTGAAATGCCGCGTCGGGTATATAGGGACAGCCCCCATCACTCCGCGCATATTAGTGTCACCCCCTCGCTCCGCCGCCTTCCGCCATATAATAGCCATAATATAATACGAAGAGATAGAGGACAACAGGCAACATCAGCAAGGGAGAAATCTACCAGATTGCTACACAGCGATACAATGATCCCATCGCCTGTAATACCAAAATTTGACGCTGCGTTATTTGATGCCATCCATCGAGACGTCCCAACATATCTTCCACCAGAGGATCACAAGGAAGCAATCACTTGGGTCTTATCTATTGCTGCAGTAATCACATTGATTCATTTTGTGTTGTTGCAAATAGTAAAAGTATTGCAGGGGAATAAAGGAGGACCGACGCCACATGCTACATGGAAGGCATCGTATCAACTTACCAATTTACTTGTCAATCTGGTCCTAGGATGTGTCGGTATTTATTATCAATTATACATAGTCAAGTGGGACGAAACTATCATAGATCGCATTGTAGGCCATGAACACATGATGTTTTTCTCCGCAACTCAAGTGGGATATCAACTATGGGCTCTACCAATTGGCATTATCTTTATTGGTGAAACGAAATCAATGATCATACATCACGTGGCTGTCATTTGTGTTGGGTCGGTAACAGCATTCATCAGTTGTGGCTTTCGGTATTTTACACCCTACTTTTATGGGATGATTGAAATTAGCAGCGTGCCTCTCTCGGTAATGAATGCGTTCAAAAACAACCCCCACTGGATCGAAAAATATCCAAATGTATACAAAAATGTCAGATTGGTGTTTGGCATTACGTTTCTGCTTGTCAGGGTGGTGCTTTGGACGCCAATATATGGAAATTTCTTCTCTCTCGTGTCGATGCTTCTGTATTCAAGTGACATTTACAGTACACAAATCATTTTGACAATCTTTACCCTTGCATCACTTGTTCTAACGATTCTACAATACTTCTGGGCAAGTAAAATCATTGCCGCTTTAGTGAAAGGAGGGAGTGAGAATAAGGTTGCAAAGAAATTGGATTGATGTATGATCATAACATTATTACTTGTAGATATTGAAGAGAAAAAAATAGATATTTTGACTTCTTGGATAGTCTAACCTTCAGGGTGGCATTCTCAAAGCACCATCCAGACGAATCACTTCACCATTCAAATATGGATTTGTTATAATGCTACCGACGAGTTGCGCGTAGAAAAGTGGGTCGCCTAATCGATTCGGACAAGGAACATTCCTTACAAGTTCCTTATGAACTTTCTCGGGCAGCCCGGCCAGAAGTGGTGTCATGAACAACCCGGGTGCAATCGTCATAACACGTATACCCACTGGAGCAAGGTCTCTTGCCATGGGCAATGTCATGCCAACCACGCCACCTTTGCTGGAAGCGTATGCAACCTGACCAATTTGTCCATCGTAAGCAGCGACACTTGCCGTATTGATTATACATCCCCTTAGCCCATTGTCATCTGCAGCTCGCTGAGCCATCCTATCCGCAGCTAATCGACCAAGATTGAAGGTTCCGACTGTATTTACTTGAATTGTTTTTGCGAATTCTTCTAATGAATGCAAGCGAGTTGTGATAGATCCATCCTCTGCTATCTTTTGCGAGAGCGTCTTCCTTGCTGGAGCTATTCCTGCACAGTTCACGGCCACGTTCACTTGCTCACCAAACTCTTCTTCTGCCATATCCAAAGCGTTGGAGATGTCATCTTCACTCCGAACATCTACGTTGGAAAATTTGAGTCTACCATTCCCATAATCGTCATCACCCACAACAGATGCTTCCATTTTCAAGAAGTTGACTTGTGCTTGAGGTAGATCTGCTACCACGACACGAGCTCCATTTCTTGCGAGATAGGAAGCTGTGGCAGCGCCAAGTCCAGAGGCACCACCTGATATAATTGCAACAACATGCTGGTAGGACATGATTATTATTATTATTTGCACCAATATCTAATATGTCAGCTATGGTACCCTTGGCCTCTCAATAATAGCCACGTTTTTTTAGATCATTTTTTGACTATTCTCAGAGCCTTTTTGTGACAGCCCCACTGTAAAATAAACCCTGCAACGATGGAAAATAAAATATCTATTTTAGTTTCTACACCCTAGATTCCCGGGGGAGTCGTAGAGTAGGGGTTACTTAAACCAGGGGGGGTCCTGTTTGGGCCCGGGGGTGAGGGATGGGGAATGGGGACGGAGGCATTGCGAGAGGTTTGCGTCGGTGTGAATAGCAAATGCTGCGACCTACCTCTATGATATAGTAAATACCAGTACTGGTATGGTACCTGGCTGTACCCGCTATTGTCGTTCCACGCGGGTATTTTATTTTGTTGGTGTGCGTGAGCATTGCACACCAGGCGCATATTATCATGGACACACAGTACCTACTTATGTATCCACTCCCTACAATACTCATCACCCCGATCACCCCTCTATCCATCAGATTATATTCGCTAAGGATGGAGGGTGATACTATTAGGTTGTGATGCAGACAGCAGGAGCCATAATTTATAGTACCCTTGAGACAGCCGCGATATAACAGCTCACTACGCTAAAGCAGGAAGAAATATTATGTTGTAGCAATAAGGAGTTACCATGGTTCAAGGGAAGAAGAAACTAATCAGCATAGTAGGCGATGCATTTGCCGATGTTTACTGTTATCTCGAAGATAACACGCCTGAAGTGGTTGTTGGTGGTGATGCAAGACTATCGCAGCCGATGACTACCCGCGCAGGAGGATCAGGAATAAACACTTCTACTCATTTGCGTTCCTTGATAAATCACTTTGGTATAAATAATGATGATTCTGCATTTCAACTGAATTTCCAGACAGTGATAAATGAAAACGATGTGTACGGAAAACTAATCGCGTCACATGCAAAGATGTACGGATTCAATTTTCTGAATCGAAGAGTATCTGACTATCCGAGCTGTTTCTTTGGAACGGATGAGTCTATGTTACCAGGTGGGGGCAAATCAACTGGGCACTGCGCTGTGATTGTGGCTAAAGGAGAACGTTCTTTCATGACTCATCTTGGATGTTTGGAAGATTTTCGAGGGTCTTACATATTGGATGAAAGCATGAATGAGATATATGACCTGAAACATGTGCACGTATCTGGGTACTTCAACATGCCAGGCTTTTGGAATGGTGAGCTCAAAAGCAAGTTAGCACAGATGAAGCAAAGAAACAAGCAAATAACATTTTCACTCGTGCCCCAACATGATGCAACCGAAACTTGGGATGGAGGACTATTAGATGTTTTGGCACACGTAGACTTTCTTATCTTGAGCGAAAACGAAGCAAAAGGCATCACAAAATATGACAAATCTGCGGGACGGTCCTTCTTTGAGTATGCTGCCAGGTATTTTCATGATGCTTGTCCAAATAATACCCATGTACTAATAACGCTCGGATCAGATGGGTGTGCGTATCTTTACAATGGGGCAATAGAGAAAATTGCAACAGTGAAGAAGGAGCCAATTGACCCAACTGGTGCTGGAGATGCATTTGCTGCAGGATTTGTTTATGGGTATCTTGACTACATGGCTCATCAAAAAAAGGATGACCTCTGTCTTATCACAAGTGATGCAATAAGAGAAAGTGTGTTATGGGGCTGTGCAAGTGGAAGCTGTTGCGTAATGATAAATGGAGCGAGTCTTCCTCCAGAGAAAAGGATTATAGAGCAAATGCTAAACGATGTTCGGACAATTAACGAAACCAAAGGTGTGAAGAGACCTTTGGAAGAGAGATAGTTATTGTATTTTTACTCACGCTGTTTTTCTTCGAATAACATGGTACATTTAATAATGAATAGATACATAACGCATATCTCTAGTCAAGCCCACAATACTCCAAAAGAGCGACAAATATGACGCTCAATGGAAAGAGCGACAACACTACGAAACCAGTTGATGTTGACATCTTGCTCCGATGGGCGAAAACGCACATGACGAGTTGCACCGAAACGATTGCTATCGTCTCAGCAGAGAACTGCCACGCCAGTCCTCTAAAATATATCAACCCCATGAAAATAGACAAACAGAAAGTGTTGTTCATTGAAGCTGCGCCTTCCAAAGCAGTTAGTGCGACTGTTATTGTTTTCCTTGTCTTTTTTGCAGCATAATACTGGCTGGCAATGACCTCACTTGCATTGGCAGCTACCGGAGCTAGGATGAAAGACACATAAAATGGTGGGACGTTAGCTCTAGCGGCAATTTCTGATAGCACTTCTACCATTGGGTCAGAAAAGATAAGAACTATAGCAGTGCCGATAATAAGCATGGAAAAGGCCCGTCGAATAATCGCACGCTGCTGCTCCTTCGGACTAAGTGCAGTTAAATCCTCCGGCACTTCCTCCTCCTCCTCCTCTTCTTCTTTGTCATCGTCCAGAATGTTTACCCCCACGATTTCGGTGGCTCTTCTGGTCAGACGTTCGGGCTCGATAATTTTCGTCTTCTCCTGTGATTTCTCGATAATTTTCGTCTTCTCCTGTGATTTGATGATATTGTAGCAAGCGGCAATAAATTCATCGTATTCAATACTGCCACTACGGTCAGTATCAACTTCCTCAAATACGTTGTCCACAGTTTCTGGATCGATTGATTCGTGAAAGTCAGTCAAGAAAATTTTGAATTCTTTCTGGTTCAGATTGCCGTTGCCATCGACATCATAAGCACGAAAAGCGTCTCCAAGGATGCTTTTTAAGAATTCAGCAATTTCAGCTGATGGTTGGAGAAGAGTATTGATTCCACCATTCAGTGGAGTGTTCTCGGTGTCTGATGCAATACTCATCCTTCTGATCGTCTCTTTCTCTTCGAGATTCCTCACTTCTTCTTGCAAAGCTCCGCAGAGGGACAAAGCTCCCTTCTTTAGAGTTTCCTTAATAACAGCCATACGTCGCAACTTATGAGTTGAATCATTTGACATCTTTACTTGTGTATACAAGTAAAAAATGAAGAAGATAATGCATATTACAAACCCAGCCAGTGCCCATTTTTTTTCTCCTTCTGACACAGTTTCTCTGTCCCCCGATAGAAAGAAGGCTGGAATCTGAATAAGGAAGTACGGTAGCGTTGTCAACATCATCATCTTTGCACCATGATGGACTTCAGTAGACAGCGCCACGCCAGTGTCAGAAAATGAAGAACTCGTCAACTTTGGCTGCTTGTAACTGGGCTCCATTTCATTCAACTCATCAAAATCAACTCTGCCCCGGTAAACACTCAACGCCCAAGGCACAGTCAACAGCATGATCGTGCTACCAGCAAGAGCGCCTACACCAACAGAGAGCGTCTCCTGTGCTTTCTCAATATCACCTAAACCCGAGAACAGCATAATAGTACCATCGGGAACGGCACCGAGAAAGGGTAGAACCACGCCACCCACGAGACCTGCTAGCGAAGGGACAAGAAGCAGGAGATCAGATCCTTCCGAGATTAGGTTGGAGGCATAGCACAAAATGTAGCCATAGGAGAAGAGCAGCCATGCAAGGCCCGAAGCGCCAACATCGGCGGGGTCTATCGTTGGTATTGCCATGGTGACGCTTGCATCCAGAGTATGGTACCTCTCATGGGTGCTCGGAGTATTTTACCCCGGTCGGCCCTAGATACAACTGGGGTGGGGGGGCGGGAGGGGGCGGGAGAGGGCCGTGATTCTGATTGGAGGTTCCGGCGAGTTGGAAAGGAAGAAAAGAAGAAAACTATGAACTCCGTACTACTTCTGTGACGGCATTATGATATTATGCTCAAACAAAGACATATTAAAAACAAAGAGGGTATCGCAACTTAGCCTTAGTGAACAGCCGCCCAATTGGAGACCATCATCTTGGAAACAGCTGTCAAAGCATGGCGTTGCAACTCTTCATTAGTGTGGTCAACAAGTCTCATTACGATATCCTTTGCACCGAGACTCCTAGCAATAACCCGTCCATTTGGGTAATGACGAACGAATTCGCCAATGTCGTAACAAGCAATAGATTGTACCTCTTCATCATCGCTGGCTGTCAACGCAACTAGTGTCTGTAAGAGAGAAAATCAGTCAAGGTTGAGTGGACAGTTCAAGACTTCCAACTCAGAGACAGGTCCATAAACACTCACCTTCACAACGGAAAAGTCACCGTTAGTGCCCTCAAACTTCCTAGCATTCTCCTTGAAGAACTTCTCTGTGTGCAAGAAGCCCCATTCAAGATTTCCAGATTGCACCTCGGCAAGGTACACATCCCAAGTGCTCATCTCCTTGAAGTTTTCATGTAGTAGCTTGTGCAGAACATTCAAATCATCCACAATGTCAGGATCTGTCCATTGTCTTTCCTTCATCTGATCCACATACCTGATCAATCCACATCCAATCATCTCACTCAAAAATGTGGACCCAGTAACTTCCTTCTTGCTATCAGCGCTGGGGCTGGGAGAACCCTCTGCTGTACATTGAGCCAAAGAACGCAGTGCTGACAGAGCAACCCTCACGACCTTTTCCCTCGGAGCGCTAGAAATCAAATCGACAAGAGCATGAACGGCGTTATCACGAACAAATGTTGTCCTAATCATGGCTGAACTGTTGCATTCATATGTAATCGTCCACAAACAGAAGCATAACTCGTATAATTGCTGGACGGTAGCACTGCTAGTTTTGCTGCCCTTATTTCCACTGCGCAGGTGACGAGAGAGATATCCAATACCCCCGCTGTTGGCAAAAATTTTACGCGCCTCTGGACATGTCATGAGAGCAGTGAGAGTCGGAGTTACCAACGACAAAGATGACGACGAAGATGATTGAAGCTGCGACGTAATCCAAGAAATAAGTGCCTGAAGAGGCTCCATAACAGAGGCATGGTTGATTTTGAGTGATCTATTCGTAGCGAAGCGTTGAGAGGGACACCCTGCCATCAGAATGTGAGCAAGACAGTATGCGGCACCACGTTGAGCAAAGGCATCGCCCGATCCCCCTAGATGTAATACTCTGAGCAATGGTCTCCATTCGTCCAATAAATGGCCATCATCCTCATTGTAGAAAGTGGCTCCAATTGATACGTCGCCGCCCATTTTTTTCTCCTTCAGACAAACGATAATATCATACAATTTGGTAATGGCGTAGTGAGTAACGACACCCATTGGATCAGTGTATAACATCTGAAGCGCCTCATCGTCAGGCAACATTCCCTTTAAATGAGACACCTTCGACGATGGTCCGCTAGCACCACTTGCCTCAGCAAGCACTTTCAGCACAACTTTAACGTAAGCTGTGCTCTCCTCAGCGTTGTTGAGTGTGTAATCAATCGGGTTGGCCTCTCCTGAGCGGAGTAAAAGTTTTTCGGGCTGTGTGAGACGCAATTTTTGCATGGGGTCCCATTGGATGCCTGTGAAGGCACCCGTGACAGGTGAGCAGGGGAGGGACATATTTATTTTGGTGGTTGCAGATGCCGCTGTATCGATATCAACCAACGACGCAAGCTTCAATGCTAGGTCTCTCTTGGTATTATTATTTTCTTTTCAACGGTAGTCTCCGCTCTCGATCTGAAGCAGTTGGCGAAAAAGTTATGTCCTCTTAAAAAATAGTACTAGTAGCTATTATGAATGTAGGTACGATACGTCGAACGAACAATAATGTATCCAAAAAGACTCCATAAGACTCATCTATCTATCTATCTATTTTTGTTTCTACACCCAAAGTACCATACTTTCAAGTACTTCTACCTACCAACCAACAAGGTTCATCTTGTCACGATCTTCACATTCGTGCGAAAGGTATCACTGGATCTATTATTTCATCTCATAAAACAGAAGTAATTGAAAACATTAAACGAAAGCCAAAAGCAAAGATAACTACACTGAAGGTATAAATTCACTACACAATGAACGCAAGCATCAAGAACAGCAACAACTCTATCGCTACCGATGCGGCAGCGGTAAAAGGATTAAGCTATTACTGGAACTTGACCAGCATTTCCAACGAGAAGCAGACCCAGATATCCAAGGTTGAGCAGGCCCTACGCAGGTATCTAAGGGAATTTGACGGAAAGAAGAAGGATTTCAAGGTGGTCGAGCCTCTCTTTGACAACCTATTTCATTGCGACTTCACCCAACTAACGAGCTGGGGTGATAGAATTGATGCATTTGACACAAGAAAGCTGCATGCCACCTACATCAAACAAGGCATGAAAGCCCGATTGATACGTTTCCGTAGGGCAGGTGTCAATGCTTTTGAAGTTAGAATTGAATTAGCCAAAAACAACTTTAATAGTGGAGGGATTCGTATTCACAAGCGAATCAATGTAAGTGAGGACAAGATTGAAAGTGCAATAGATACTAGCTTGGCCTCGATGGGAGCTGAGGATCGTTTTATCTTCCTCGATGAGTTACGGTTGAATAGGCATTATTGCCATGATCTGTCGGTGGCAGTACAATCCAATTTATCGAATCCATCATACAACCTACCACTAGCTGCTGCTAACTAAAACTGCACGGTAATGACGATGGCAAGTACGATTATGCCGACACTAATGAAACTAATTAGTTTGGGATTTTGCAACAGCTGGTACTTATCATTTTCAACTATTTGACAAGGTAGCTTTTCTCATTCTTGGCATCAGCAGCACCTAAAAGGGAAACCAGTGGTTGTGTAGAGACCATGTAGTGTAGAAACTACTAAACTCATCATCAAGTTTGTATCTCTCCTTGTCTATGACCCATCTCTCTTTATCTCAATCCGTAGCCCACATTTTTTAGACTTATGGCGATTTCCACGATGGCTTCCACAGCTACAAATGGCAAATACGATTATGCCGACACATATGCTAGATCAATCCATATACGTTAACCGCTAGAGGTAGAGGCTTCTTGTTGCTGGATGGGTGGAAAGACCAAGGTAGAGGCTTCTTGTTGCTGGATGGGTGGAAAGACCAGACTTGGAAACTTATTGGCTCCTACGGCCAAGGCTTTCATAGATACGCCCCCAGTGTTGGTGACGCCGACAAGCCGCAACAAATTGTATGCTTTCTTCTTCAGACTTTTACGTCTGCTAAAGTGAGTGCACGTCAACAACACTTCAATTTGATCAACTGAGAAGTACCCTGATTCATCGACATCGAACATATCAAAAGCGAGCTTGCACTTATCTTCAACCGAGAAGGAAATAATGGTGGCAAAACACATGAGAAGCTCCCGTCCATCTATTTCATTGCATGCATTGTGGCAAAGAAGATGAAAGACGCGAGAAAAGTCTCCAAAATGTGGCATTATTTCGGCCAACTGATCGTATCCCCTGCGAAACTTCATGATAGAGCCTCTCATCGAAGAAAGAGCTGATCGTCGGAGACTATCCCACGCGCGAAGAACATCTGCTTTCGTTATGTTGTGAGTCTGCATATGTTGAATGAACATATCCTGCATAATATTGTCTTGGTTTCCTGCTCGGGTTGGAACGTATAGGGAAGAAAAGTCATCCTTTGCTGGCTCTGGTGACTCAACCATTGCCCTGAAGCTTTTGAATGATACCTGTCCAGCATCTCCAAGCATTGATATCATCATGTCAATCTCAGCTTCAGTGACATGCTCTCCCATGCACATGAGACAGTGTCGGAGTTCCGCAGCTCCAATGTAGCCATTTTTATCCAAATCGATTTTGTTGAATGCCTGCCTGATATCCGCTTCACTAAAACCTTGCCCATCATTTTTCGTTGATGCAGTAAAAGTATCTGTGTCTCTAGGAATGTATGATTTCACCGTTTCCTGGTCTCGTGGAAAAGCTATGTTTGATTGGCCTTGAAATACAAACTGTAGAGTCATTGAAATCCAGCCTCCATCAATTGATATCTCTCCAAGCTCATTTTGTTGTTTGAGATAAACTGATTCATCAATACTTGCACTCTCGTACAAAGAAAGCAGATTCAGAACTGAAAATCCGTATGATTCAAACTGACCCGACAATTGATCAAAGTCGCCATATTCGATGTTGAAACTTGCTTCGCTAACAACGGGAATAAGAAGCAGCTTGTTCCACAACAATGACGCACTTTTGATCAATGTAGGCTTCTCCGTCATGTATGTTCTTCCTGCTGCTTTGAAAACGACACGTGGATTAGCAACAGCTCGAACTCCATTCGCACTGATGCATTGGACTCTCACACTGCCGGCCACGAGAAACAAATGACGAACAGAGATACTGGGCGTAAGTTGATTCAGTCCTCGATCCCACGTCATCGATATGAGAGAATTGGTCATCACATCGTCGCCCTTCAAACAATTCAGAATGTTGAGCCTTCCCTCACCAATGATCATATCGCCACCCTCCTCGTGAATTTCAACATCTATTTCTCCAAACCAATTCCTCTCGTCTACCCAAAACGAGAACCCGCCCTCCAAGTTGGAACTATCTGCCAGTGACGATGTCTTTGACTGTCCATCAGCAGTCGATAGAACAACGTATCGTTTGATATTGTTGTCGATACAGTTCTTGAACGTGCCAAGATCAACTTTCAGCATGCCCGGATATGCCTTCACGAAAGCAAAAGTTAGGTTGACTGCGGAATTTGACGTAGTATCACTAGGATTTAAAACCGAGAGCGATTTTGTTATTTCATCGGACGTCAGTAATACGTCTATAATCGAGGCTTTGCATTGTGCGATTAGACCTTTTATGCCATCTCTCAATTGAACAATAATAGATATATCATCATCGATAAGGAGCAGCTCTGGATTGGCGATATCAAAACAGACTACCTCGTTGTCAAAAGTGACATTGTGCCCTTTTCTTGTACCTATCCGGCTCTGTTTCAGTGGGAGAGACGCAATGCCATTTGTCGGGAGGTTGAAGAGCAAATGGGGAGTGAGAATATCGTCGTTGGAATTAGCTCTGCCTCTGATACACTCGGCATTCAAGCACGTGATAGCGAGCCTTCCTGGCTTGAAGTGCTGCTCTGGGTTAACCATGTGTAGATGTTTGCGATGACTTTGGATGATAAAATAAGGACCATGCTTGGACGCGAATTGAAATAACTGTAACGTGCGGTGACTGTTCAAACTGCTTCATTGATTGATCGATGCAATATTTCGTTTCATTGCAAAAAAATGTGAAGAAGATTAGCCTTTCGCGCGAATTTTCATTTGACACATTTTCTCCCGAGGCTCCGCAGCGATCTCTGAAAGCGGCGTGACCATGATTAAATTGTCAACCTTCGTTGTGCTGGTGGGTGGCATGCTCCAGATGGTATCAACCATCGCCATCGCAGCACCCGAAAACATTGCCAACCAAAATCTGAATGTAGTCGTAACGCCCGAGCTCCAACAGCAATGTCTCAATGCAATCCAATCAGTGGAGCAGTCAAAGAATAGCAACGACGCGCACATGGAGTTAGCCACATGCATACACAAAGCTGGGCATTTCAAGGTAGCCCTAGAGATCTATTCATACATTGAAAGAACAACTCCATTGAACGCGTATGTCCACGTTAATAAAGCAGCCGCATTTTTGCAGCTCGGTGAGGTAAGCATGGCACGAGAGGAAATGCGTGTGTACTTCGACCAAATCGGCGGCATTGACGGCAGCGGAATCGCCACAGACACAATAGTTGCACAGAAAGGATCGCCGTGCAGCTATACATCGGAAATAAAATTGGATTGCGTGAACGCATTGAACAATTTCGCCGCTATCGAGTTGACGGATGGCAAAAATTCGTCAGCGGTGACTACGTATTTGAACCGTGCAATGGAGATAGGGGACGAAGAAATGCTTCAGAAAGTTTACGTCAACTACGGCGGACACCTCGCCACGATTGGAGACCACGACGGCGCTGCCGATGCTTTCAGCAAGGGGTTCCTAATCAATCTGAAGCTTGGCGATTTTGAATCTGCCACGGCATCGTTGGTGAGGCGAGCACTCATCATACCTACGGTAGCTGAGTCCGCAGAAGAGGTTGAACGCACACGAGTCAACTTTGCAAAGAGGATTGAACATATCATGAAGCTCGCAAACGATGGTGGAACAACATCTACCACGAGTAGCGACTTATTCCATTTGTTACCAGGTGAAGACATATCCATACCTAAGCTGTCAAACACCCTTCATGACTGGACCACCGGGATACAAGTTCCTCACTTTAATTATCATTATCAAGGATTTCAAGACAACTCAATACAAAAGAAAGTTGCCGACATGTTCACACTTTTATGTCCCGACGAGCTATACGAAGTATCACCTCATGTAAGACAAAGGCACCAGCGACATGTTCGACGTAAGAAACGAATTGGGATCATCTCGAGCTTGATTGGGGGTGACGAGCCTCATGGATTATTGGTGCAGCCTGTTGTAAGACACCTTCGAAATATCTTCGACTTCTACATAATCAGGTAAGATTGTTCATCAATTGAAACCACATGCTCTACCAAAAATTGAAATGCTTTATTAAATTGATCCTTTGACCTTCGCCATTCACCAGTGTTGGCTCGAAACAAGTAAGTCAGGAGTTCGCCGCAGCCGTTACGGATGGAAATGTATTCCATGTTGGCTATGACGAAGGGGTGACAAAGAAGATTTTACATTCTCTGGAGCTTGACTGTCTCGTTTACCTCGAGTCTATGAACACGGCAAGTATGTACTTTATGGGGTATCAGCGTTTTGCTGATGTACAAATTTTGGTGATGGGTGCTCCAATAACATCCGGCATTGCATCCTTTGACTATTTTTTGTCCGGTGAACTCCTCGAACATCCTTACCGGACACAACTAATTGATGAACACTACACAGAGCAAGTTGTCCTCTTTGATGGCCAGGCCATTTCGTTCCCGTACAAAGAACACCATCCCCTTCAAGATGCGGCTCTGGCAGCTGGTGACGCTAATTCAAACGTGACAGCACTAGAAGAGATGAGTCGCCTCCAAAAACAGGACACTCATTTATACATTTGCTTTCAGAGCATAGTAAAAATACAACCAGTCTTTGACGCCGTGTTGGTTGATATTTTGCTAGCCGATCCAAAGGCACACATTGTGCTGCAGGCTAGTCGCCATGCCGCACAAACGTCCACCCTGAGAGATCGTCTGGAGAACACTATTGAAGAGCGACTTTGTGGATACGATGCGTCGTCACAGCTATGTTCCACTCAATCCTTCCTGTCACGAATACATTTCCTTGCTCGCATCCCATCGTATCAAGTCATCGATTTTCTCCAACTTAGCGGAACATCTTCCGTCGTGCTGCAGCCATTCCCTTTTGATGGGTCGAAGACAACGTCAGATACCCTGAAGGCAGGTATCCCACTGATTACTTACCCACAGCCACAACTACGTGGTAGGATGGCAAGCACTCTAATCAGGGCTTTGTTTGCGGACGACGTTCCCAATGATGTCGCCATGTGCTGCATTGCCGATAGCGTGTCTGATTATGTTTCAAAGGCGCTGCGCTTGACATTAGACCAACAATTCAGGAATCGGGTTAGTGCCGCTATTCAGCAACGATCACACCGAATTTTCAACAATAAATCAGTGTCGCTAGAATGGGGCAAATTCCTTACAAGAGCGCTTGAGCAGAAGATGAGCGATGAAGAGCTCATGTATGAAATTGGATTTGGGGACAAAGACAGGCACTATCTCTCCTTCTCGGCCAAAGCAATCGAGAACGACCAACATCGTTGGAGAAAAAGTGTGATGCTCGGGCACCGCTCCACCATCTAAATCTAATTTCAATTCTCATGCTACCTCATTTGAAATGCCAAAGTGTTTAGTTCACCATTGGAATCACACGACACTCCTGACCAATCACACTCATTTGGTAACGTTTTCCAACCACGTCGCTGGTCTTCGTCCCAAGATTGTCCGCCCATCACATCGAAGAACATTGCAAGAATTTCTCGTTGCGAGATTGTTACACAAGAGCTTGCGCCCAAATGCAGCGAAGACTGTCCCGATGGGCAAGGTTTACACTCTGACGTTGGCGTCGCATAACCAGAAGTACAATATGTCCCCAAAGGACGCAGAATTGCGTCGCAACCATATTTACTTGTCATCCCATCGTGAAGCTTTTTGGCCGTGCAAACAGTGTCTGGAATCGGCCCGTGGATTATATTTCCACCCAGTTTTAGGTCGACGAGCGAGGAAGACATGCCATATGCGGGATCTATCGTGCCTGTGATATTATTGTTACTCAAATCAAGCCAAGTCAGTGATGGCAACAACGCGATTCCCGAAGGCAAGCTTCCAGACAGTTGATTCTCTTTTGTGTGGATAATTTGCAAATTCTTCAAGAGACCCAACTCAGACGGGAGTGTGGAAGTAAGCTGGTTCGAGAACACATCGAGTCGTTTTAGTGAAACAAGGCCTGATAAGTTGTCTGGAAAGGGACCGGTCAAATAGTTGCCATACAGTTCTAGATTCTCAAGTTGGTGTAGATTTTGGATGTTCGCAGGTATCCGACCATTCAGCTTGCATCGGCTTAGAATTAGCTGTTTCAGCGATGAAATATCAGAAATAGTTGATGGAATGGACCCGCTGAAGCTATTTAACGAGAGATTCAGAGTCGTTAAGCCGGACAATTGCCCCAATTCACTTGGCAAAGAACCTGAAAATCCCGAGTTTGACAAGTCTAGGATCTTTAATGATTTCAAGTTTCCAAACTGTGTTGGAATAGATCCAGTCAAAGATGAACACTTGTCAAGCTTGAGCACATTCAGATTGTCTAACTTGCCTAATTCGGACGGCAATGTTCCTTTGAGTTTGCTTGCTCCGCTGAGTCCAATAATTTGCAAGCTCTTCAATAATCCGAGCTCCGAAGGTAACCCGTGACAATTTCTAGACCCAGCACAAAGTATGGCATTGTTTGGGGTGATTGCCACCACGTTTCTGTCCCCATTACAAGAAACTCCAGGCAGATCACACGTCTTGGCGTTCACATTTTCCCAATCCTTCAGAAAATCACCACCCCACTCCCGACCGTTTGTAAATACGTAGAACAGCTGCATTATTTCTCTTTCACTTAGCACGCCGTCCCCATTAATGTCACCAGCAATATAATCTTTCGAAGAGCAAGTTGTCTGTCCCAGCATTTTCTTCTTTAATTCGTCTTCACTCATTGGGCATACTTGACAAGCTACGAAAAAAGACAACGGCAATGTGGTGAGAAGGTGGGACACAGTCACAACTACAGACACTATAGCAGGATCTAACTTACGTCCCAATTCTGATACCGCACCAGCGGGGCTGAAGTATCCCGGCGAGCAAAGGATGTCGTGTCCTGGTTGGCACAGGGTTCTCTCATCACAACCAAATGACCGCCACAAGTTGAGGTATGATTCATCGTCATCGAGATCAAGCTGTGTCGGCACTACCCCAGTAAAATTGTTTCCGGTGACGTTGAGGACTGAGAGGGTCACAGGGAGGTTCGAGTTAGGAAATGGACCTTTGAGCTGATTGGATCCTAACTTCAGCTCACTCAAATTAGGTGGAAAAATATTTGGCATTTCAGTCAACTTGTTGTCTGAAAAATCCAGTACATCCAAACCAGGTAACTCAAAGTCTGGGATCGAGCCGGTCAACTTGTTCGATGCAAGGGCAAGACTATTCAACCTGGTCATTTCCGAAAAATAAAATGGGATCGTCCCGGTGATTTGGTTGTTGCTGATGTCAATGAATCTAAGATCTTTTAATCTCCCGAAGTCGTCTGGTAGGGATCCGGTGAAGGCATTATTTTCGAACCATACTTCTTCAAGTGTTGATGGCAAATTTGGAGGTAGCTGAGATGTCATCTGGTTATTACTAACATCCAAAAACTCAAGCTTCTTGAACTCGCTGAAAGACGCTGGCAAAGTCCCATGAATTTGGTTTTTCATCAGATTCAATCTGTGAAGGTTGGTGAGCATGTACAAGTTACTAATAAGGGTGCCACTCAGATATGAAATACTCGTCAAATCAATCTTTGTGACGCTTGTCTTTGGAGGGCAAGGAATGTTGAGAAATTGGTCAACGTCTATTTTTCCATCACATCGTGTCTTTTTCACTTTGCACGTTTTAACACCTGCTACAACAGCACAGTTAGCATCGTCGTCGTCCTCCTCCTCCATCATCCCTCGTGCTCCTGGTCCTACTGTTGTACTACCACACGTAATTCCATCCCAATCACAGTGATTAACATCGCTTAGCCACTTTCCAGACGCAACCAGACCAACGCTTTTCAATCGCTCTTCCTCCCCTGGTGGTATGCCAGTCACAGCAAAGAAAAACTCTTCAAGCACAGCTCTTTCGGACCATCTGCCTGTCAAACGATGATGTTTCAAGTCCTGCATTATACGATCGCAATTGTATCGTCGAAAACTATTCGGAAGATTCAATCGTCCAAGCAGTGGCGGCAAAATCTCTTTTGTATTTGAATCACAATAACTGGGGTAGTCTGCAAATATGGCATTCTCCCAACCCAAACTTTGCAAAATTGCATCGTGATCAATAACTGTGGCATATGGACTTGTATCTCTTTTGGTTTCTATCAGTGCAGACTGTTCATTGTATGCCCATTTTTTATACTTTTTATACCCAGGAGGTGATGGAGGTGGTTGGCTGTCTGGTTTAATGACGATATGATCCGCATCAATCCAAACCGCATTTTCATCATCATATAACTCTTGAACGTATTGTAGTGGATAGAAAATCTGGATCTCCCCCCCATATCCCAGTTGATCGATCTGAGCTTCAATCTGTGACCTCAAATCGGACAGCATTAATTTCATCTCATTTTGTTTATTTGGCTTGGGCCTGCCTTTGGCGTTTGCCAAGAACGACATGACATTTGTCAAGATTTTATCAACGCTGTCGAGGTCAAGTCTGACGATGTCATCGTAATCCAGGGCCAGTCGCATTTGTATGTCTTGACGAGCTGCCGACGGAAGAAGAAGTAGCGCAAACAGTGCTGCTAAAAGCACGAGTGGGGATGATAACTTATTAACGCGCATTATTGCATCGAGTTTCGACTGGATTATTACCGCTCTTCAAGGCAATCAATGAATTGTTTTTTGTGCAGTCGATATTGTAAGCTTATGGCAGATATGGCTTCCGCCCGCACTCTGCCATGTGATAGCTCTATTTTTGGTGGCTGTGAAAGACATGCTCTTGTTGAATGTGTTGTGGCAGTATCAAGCCTTCTGTATCTTTGCAGTACTAAAAAAGTCAAGTTCAGGTTGGCACCTCAATCCGACTACCCGGTGGGCGAGGCGGCGGCATAGATAAAAGACCCAGAGCCGAGTCATAATCAGAGTGTTTATGTCGCGACGATAGTGGCGTCGCCAGTAATGAGAAATATAGATCGGACGGCGATGATGCACGTGGTTTAATATTTCTAGCGCACCAAGATGGTTCTCCAGCTCCCAATTCCCAGCATCAAATCAACAGCTGGACAAGCTGATGATACTTCATCACACGCTTCCAATTCATTGATGCATTCATATAATAATAGAGATGTAGCTACTACACCAATCATATCAAATCTCGCAACTGGTGTTTATCCAATTGGCGCAAATACGTCGGGAGGGGTCAATCGGCCAAACCTGTCATCAAATATCAATAACTTGAATTTGCAACAACAGCTGCCACTGCCATCAAGTTTGCAATATCCAACACAAATACACAGTTCTTTGACACAGCCAAAGCAATTCAGCCCACAAATGATGCAAAATAATAACAATATGATGGGCGACACAATCTCATATGCGAATCCTACTTTATACAATTTCAATGCAACGCAGATGATGTTGCAATATAATCAGCACATGATGTTAGGAGGTAATCCACAGCAAGTTGTTTCCAACCCAAATAATAATGGAATCAATAGTAGCAATACAAGCATGAGTCCTTGGATGAGAATGAGTGGTCAGCCGAATTTGGGTAAAGTCACTGTGGGAGGAGGAAGGTCTCTAATGAATGCAGCAATGAATACAAATAGCAGTGCCGATAGCAACAACAGAGGCCAACCACCGCGACCACCGTTACCTAATAGAAAATCGTTGTCTTCTTCTACCCAGACGATGACAAACAGATTGCAACCAACGCCTTCCAATATGGTTAGCTTCGAAGAGCAACCCGTTTCTGCAATAGAGGACGATGCCAACAATGAAGCCGATGATCACGAGGTAGCTCTAACTACTGAGTTGTTGACATTAAGCGTGCACGAGGCCTTGACATTCGACGGTGTAGAACTAGCGCTTCATCCAGATTTATTCATAGAGAGCAACCTAATGAAAGATCATACTGGGAGGACACTCGGACTTCAGCCTGGTGACCTCGTTGAGATACGAGTTTGGAGTGCTCGCCCTGGTGTCACTGCCACAAAGCCAAAAGCCAATTCAAAATCGAAACCCAAAGCTACCGTAGGAGGGAAAACATCTCTCCACAGTAGGAATACGTCGCTGGCATCTGCAACCTCATCAATATTTGCGACTGCAACTCAGGGTGAAATACCAACGATAACAAGTTTGCTCAATAGCAACAGTTCGCCCAATCCAGCAATGTTGGAACAGACTCCAGTCCCAATCGAAGTTTTTGGAGATCCCAAATCATCACTTTTGAGTGCCATGAGCAGTATAACCCCCTCTCAACCATCAAACCCTCCCGGGGAACGAATTCTCGAGGCACCTCCAACGAAGCAAGGAACGCCTACAGCGTCGTCTTCAACACCTACACTACTCACAGGAGCAACATCAACTCTGTTTCGGAATACGAATACGACAGCTGATATTGGATCTCCGCCACCCAAGCTGATTCCCGGAGTTGCCGTTCCTAATCAGAAAACATCTGTGTCGTCTTCAGAATCAGGCCGGTTACATGTCACTTCATTAGACGATAGCACGATAGCATCTCACAGTAGAGAGAGTTCGTTGTTGACCAACTCTACATTAGCGGGCTTGCATAGCAGAGACTCGTCGTTATTGGCAGGAATGCATAGCAGAGATTCTTCGCTGTTAAACGCGCTGAGCAGCAACGGGAGTCCCATCAAAGGGTCGCCATCAGGCTCCCCACTAGCCGGTACATCACTGTCAATGGCAGCAGTAGATGAAGGTCCACCGCATCCTGTAATCACGAACTTGTCACTGCACAGCCTGAATGAGGGACAATCTCTCCTTTTACGCAGAGACGGGCCTTCGCTTGTCACACCAGCAGCAATGCCCCATCCGATTCAATCTCAAAAAATCGCCGCTGCACGACCTGAAGCAATCACAGCGGCATCTTCAACACAGCTTTCTACGACCCCTACATCCATTTCCAAGTCGAGTACTAACAACAAAAGCCCATCAAGTAAGAGTCCATCACAGAGGCCACCGGTTGCACTTCCAAGAGAATTTAGTAAAGATGCAATAAATATCAAACAAGGTCGAATCGTTTCAGATAACATTGCAACTTCCCATGTTCGGAATGATTCCATTTCATCCACCACTACAGCACCAACAGGAGGAATGACAGGGGCGCCCAGTCATAGACGATATAACAGCAACATTCCCGCATCGTCGGCAACAGCTCCACTCCTACCTCCAGCCCACAGAAGCAACATTAGATCATCAATAAATGCCGGTGGGATTAAGAAAGACAACAGTGAAGACGACATGGCAAGAGATGTTCTAGAATCTTTGCAAGAGACGCATTTTGTGCGCGTCAGTTTTGTGATGCCAGTATCAGATGAGAGTCTAAAATGCATCAAGAGTTCTGCTCGGACGAAGGTTTCTCTACTGAGAAGAGTCGCGGATCTTTATCAAATTACAGGGTTTGATACTGTCACAGTCACACAAGTCCCTAGACGTGATGTACCTTTTGTTCGACAACAGATTTCAGCAGACTTCGTTACTATCACGTTCAAAGACCAGTTTGTTTCTAGAGGTGATATGTTCTACTTCCAGAGATCATTTCTTAATAGTTGGGTGTACGAAGGCAAACGACTTTCATTCAACGGTATACGGACGAACACAAAAGTTATCCGCCACGGAGACCATGCCATACGATCAGGGATTATTTCAGAAGATACAAAGCTTACATTCAGAAGCAGAAGTGCTCGAATCATTTGGCTGGTTCAACTGTCTCGTGAGATGTGGGATTATGCTTCTCCTTACAAGGCCGTGGGCAATCAAAAGAACAAAGAGCCATCTTGTGAAACATACTTCAACAAATTCATCAGTTTTGCCCGCAAGCTCTTTGAAAAGTGGAAGAAACTGGAAGTAACACACAATCTCACAGTGGTGTTCTTCAGCAGAACTTTTATTCGACACAAAGAAGACCCTTCGCTCTCAAAAAATACTTCAACGGTACACACCAACAGCGATGGTAGGATGTACTGCGACAATTACAAAATTGTACTGAATAATGAAACAAAGGCGGATTGGAACTCTTTGATTTATCGTATGAAGCAAGCGTTTGTTAATTATCCCAGAGAGGTTAAATGGGATTTAACACCCGGAATGGAAAAAATACCATCAACAGCAGGCCAAGGGAACATCCTTGAAGCAATCAATATGACCTTAAATTTGCTTCATCTACATTTTATCGATCGTGATTTGCATAGGACAGGGAATAGTATTGTTATCATGACGGCTGGCAATGGAGTTTTTGAAGTAGAGAAAAATCTTGCAGGCATCACAAAGCAACGGATGATGGACAATGGGATTGGCTCGGATATGCTTAGTCTCGGCCTTCCGCCTCTTCATGTCATTCCATTCTTCCTCTTCATAAATGAGAACAAGGAGAACACTGCTGAGGAAATGCAAGGGTTCGATGACGATGGCGGCGCTACTAGTAGCTTCGAAGTCCCACACTGGATGAATCTAAGCTATGTGGATTATGATGATGATGAGGAAGCAATGATGTTGTACAAAGAACATATCAATGATGGTGAGTATTCTTGTCTTAGAGTTTTGTTTACGATTCTTTCCCTCTCACCGGTCACTCTCTAATTATATAGACGCAGATGATATAAATGACGGGCAAGCCGAAAATGCCGTTAACATTACACCGTGGAATATTTCTAATGGATTTCTAAGGCGCAACAATCCGATCAATTATGACGAATCTGCGTCTATCTCTTTTCCGACAACTGACATGGAAGCAACTGCAAAAGATCACGCTAGACACTTAATTTCGCAGAGAGGCTTTGAAGATATATTGCAGGCGTGTCGACCACGGAACCGAGGGGAGTATGGATCTGGCCTGCCGATATCTCTGTCGAATCTTCTCAAAACATTTTCTCCCGATGTTCATCATACCATGCAGCCATCTGAGCAAATGATCGCTCTCGATCAGGCAGGTCGACTATCTCCTCAGAGATCTTCGTCGAGAACGAAAAACCTCGAGTGGGGAGCGGTAAGTTTTGATGAATTCAATATCAGCAAAGTTTCATCTCTGCAACGGTCACAATTCCACAGGATGAGCACTTCTTTGTCTGACTCTAGCTCAGCGTCAAGTTTTACTAGTATTGGGAACCACATGTTTGTATCAAGTGGGGTTCATTTACAATCGACAACGTCTTTGATTTTCGAAGCAGGGCAAGCCTCCACACAACACCATCGCAATGATTCATCAGCATCTCTCGACATGATGGATGGGGAAAATCCGCAAGAAGATGTTGGTTATGCATCAGTGCTTGAAAGAATGATGCGGGAACACGATGATCATGCATTTTCGGGGAGGAGTGGAAGGGTATCACCAACTAATAGCTTCGCGAATTCTTTCAAGTGAGTTCGCTCGTTCACACGCAATTCAATGGAGTTTTCTTTTTGCTCACAATCACAATCGTTCTTGTTTTCCGACAAAAGCTCCGGAAATGCTGGGAGCCCTAAGATAGAGGGGAGTCCACCCCTCGCTCGCTCTCAATCGGCCATGCTTCCTTCCCTACTTAACAAAGGTGGTGGAATCGAAGCAGCACTCGCCTTTTATGATGAGACACCAAATCCGGTTGCTAACCCTTGTGTAACTGTTCCTGCCAGTTCTGATAAACCGTTGAGTACCTCTCCGATAATCAGCAGTCTGCCTTTTGCTTTCAGTCTCGATAGACGCAGTGAGGGATATAACCGACTTGGACCAGTCATAACAGAAGGATTGCAGCCGTTAGATTTTCATGGAAGGAAAGGTCTCGGAGATCGCCGCAGCAGTTTAGTGCTCGCTTCAACCAAACAACAAGTTCCTGCTGATAGTTTGTCTACGACCCCCTTGAACAACTCTATGATTCGGAAGAAGCAGAAAAAACACAGTATTCAACATCGATACAGGCGAAAAGTCTGGGTATTGAATCCGTTTAGACAAGACGACGAAGATGAAGTGTTAGCGAAGCGCACTCACAATCGGAGACGCTGGTCACATGTTTTTCCTCTCGGAGAAGCGGAATTCAAGAAGCACGCAGGCCCGAATTGGAAGTCTCTGTGCCAACCAGCCATTCTACCGATGACAATCGATTTTCATCCAGACCCAGCTGAGTTGCACGATCGAGACAAGTTCAGGATTAAACAGTATTCTGTTCTTTTGCCTTCAATGAATGAAACGAATTACAAGGATGCATTTGAGTTGCTAGATGATTTGATGGTTCAGAGAATAAGACAAGACTTTCAACTCGTTCCAAGATCAATTTTGAGTGCTCACCGTGAAACTGACAATGCTACAGAGCACACATTAAGTCGAACACTGAGCATGGGGCACAAGATCCAGAAGCTATCGTACAATCCTAGTTCCGACTCTGTCGACGTCGTACAGTACTACGCTAATTTTGCCGAGAATGAGAGTCCTCAGTCTTACCGTTATTTGCTTTATTCTGCTCTTCGACAGGATTATGTTCCTGTAGTACAAACATTCACGAAATATACAAGTCCGTACAGGTGGAATGAGCTGGATATGCTTCTCTCAGGCGATTCAATCTCGAGTATCTCCGATGATATGCGACATCCACGAATCAGTTTTGTTATCCTTCCAGATCTTTTCACAGATCGAAATGGAGAGTGCGAATACTACAACAAATTTCAAAGAATCGTTGAATATTTCAACAAACTTCAGAGCAAAGGTTCAAGCACTATCGTAATAGAAACGCTCATGACAAGTGATAAAGCTCCGATGGCAAGTAAGGGAAAAAGCAGTGTCATAGTTGATCTCAGACGTAAGAGCAGTGATAAGTATGAGTGGTGTGAAATCGTTCACGACTCTAATTGCGACACTCGACGGACTTTCCGCTTGACAATCCAGTGGCTAGTGGCTATTGGAAGCAAAATCGATCAACAGGCACAGCTTCTTCACAGAAGATGCGCCCAGTACGGCCTGAACTTGATTCGAGTACCCAACTATTCCTCTTTACCTCTTTGCTTAATGAACCCTTTTGCCGTTCCAATCATAATCCCTGTGCGAAACAAGTCGTGTGTTAACAAACTGGAGAAAGCGTTGACCAACGATTTTGATTTTATCTATGACGACAGTCACATGGCAGATCCGAATGAACTCGTCGATTACTTAGATGGATTTGACTTTATTGTCAACAGATGGTCAATGAGTAAGAAAAAGAAATTTGTTCCAGCGAAGCAGTACCTCCACCGCACTGGAACTCTATTCATAAGACTATTGCGAGACTCACAAGGCAAAGCAATTGTTATCATCTACTTGAACAACCGTCACATTGCTGGAGATACACAACTCCTAGAATGCGCCAGGATCATCTTTGTTGATATTGAGCTATTCATCAGTGTGGAGTGCAAAAAGGCTGGATGCTGAGAGGAACTAGTGGTACGATGTTAAGAGAACTAGGTTCTTAGCATCAACTCCTGAGACTATTAATGTATTGTCTTGTGGTAAATAAATACATAAAAAAATGATAGGTACTGCTGCGATATCCTTTTCTTGTCTCCTTTCTCTTCTCTCCTTCTCCTTTTGGCTCAATATCGCCGAGAGTTCGCCACTTGCCCTGTGGTGGGCGTCATACATATTGTATGTACATACATAGCGCATCGTCGCCTCAGTGACTAGAGAGAGTGAAGACTGAAGGAGACAGGAGATTGAAGGTGACTGACAAGAAGCATAAGTTGTCCAGATATTGCACGGTATTCAATAAATCGCTGCTTCCTCTCCTCACAGCTGCAACAAAAATGTCGTCATGAGGCGCACTGGATCATCGTCGTGTCTACTGAAGCCAAAGAAATCTCTGTCGCAACATGATCTTGCTTTGCTTCAGGATAAAGCACCGACGGCAACGGTTCTCACCGTCAACAGATTGCCACCATACGTCACCGACCGCTTGTACATGTTGAGTGAGCTGCAGGTGCATGCTCACTCTATTCAATTTTTGTGTGATCTGAAGAAAAATGGAGCAAAGGCGTCCTCTTTGCCATCATCTGTCATTTTGTACATGAGATGGAAGCCTGGGACTTATCCCACACCACTTTCGTTTGCCGATGGGCCTCTTTCAGAGTGCGTGAGGCAATGCTTGATTGCAAATGGAGATAGTGCACCATTAGATGAATTAGAACTAGTGCGATCTCGCCCTCGTGAAATTCCATATTCACCGAGGAGGCAGCATAACGACGAACTGCCTGCTCAGACTTTGGAATCTTTAACGAAGATGTGTATTCCGCTTCCGCTCTCAAGTAACGACGGTGAATCAACATCCAAACCAACTAGATCGATAGAAACAAAACATTATGAGGAAAACGAGAATACTCAATTAACCAATATATATGTCGTGGTAGATCGAATATCGCCAGATTCAAACAGCGAAATACCCGATCTCCCAGACCTATCTTGCACATCTTATGAAAGCACACGAAGAGGCGAACATAGCGAATCTTCCACCCAATTAATTTCATCAACCAACCAGCAACAGTCACAAAGTCAGTCTCAATCAGCAGAACAGACGGAATTTAAGCAGTTGAATCAACACAACAATGAAATGAAAGTTGCAAAATCTCTTGCTCGTGCAATAGCTTCATCTCGTTTTCTTCGGAATAGAATAGATGGTGTAACAATCGGTATCACATCAGATGCACGCGCTGCTCCTGGTTTGGAAGCGTGTATGGATACTGTTGCAAGAGGAGCAAAGGAACGGCGTAGGGCATCAATTAGTAAACCAGCGAGAGAAAGAAATGCACACAACTGTCAAGGAAGAAGAGAAGAAGCGCTGAACAGATTACGTGAGAAATCACCTGAACGCTCCCCGATTGCCATTGTTGCCTGCGAACCTGATGATTTAGAACACGACCAAGAATATCCTCACCACCACCATCATGATGCCGATGCAAACAACAAAACACTTCAGTCTCGGATTATTACTGAATGGAATGGTAAGGGAGATTGCGATACATTCGTCGACCGAGCCATGAGTGATTGGAGACAAGCGTGGTCAGTGAGTAGCGGTGCCGATAAAGGAATCACAAACTTTGGAAGCCACCAAGGCAAAACGAGGCCGAAAGTTCCTCGGATTTCGAGGAAAGAAGATGAATCTGAGTATGAAGAAGAATATGACATAGACGAGCCTGTGTCGACGCTTATGATCATCGTACTTATGGGAGGTATATTAGCCTACCTGTGGAATTTGTATGGCGATGAAATTCATTCTCTCTTAACTGGGGATGTTTAGTTGTTGTATGTGTGTGAAATAAATATATTGACTATCGTATCAACGCTTAGATTGTAACAGCGCCATCGCATTTGACATAGAGGCCACCGGCTGATATTTGATACCGATTAGAGCATCTTTACTCTCATCAGACGTACTTTTGTTTTTCGCTAAGTTGGCAAGCCACATTCGATCAATTCCCAGCTCAATAGGCAGCAATGCTTTTTGTTTCTTCTCTAGACGCAATTGTGTAGAGTATTCATCGTTAGCAACCAAAACAAGTGGGTGTTTCGAATCATGCAGTATCTTGCTGTTCCATTGTTTGCACCTCTGCTGCTCATCTCTCTCTGCGAGTGCTAATGCTAAGGGTACGGCGACAGATGCCATGGAATGTCTAGTGAGAGGTCCACTATTACCAAGCTGCGTTTCAGATCCACTGACGTCTTCATCACCGTTGCAATAATTTGACATAAGGTCACGTGCTTCGTTGTTCAGATCCAAAAGTGCATGCGTTTCTTGTCCAAAGAACGAAGCGAGTGCCCAACGTTGCTCCCCAGATTTTGCTGCCTTGTCTTTTAATTTTGCAAACAACTCACCACTTTCATCTTCATGAAGATGTCGCCGAACGGGCACCAATTCTAGACTAGTTCTCGCTAAGACCATTGCTGGTGTCCACGCTTTTGACGTAGAAGGTTTCCCCTGTATCAACAAAATACCAACAGCCAAAGAATGCTCCTCCAGGACAATCCACTTCAGCAGTTCTTTCCTTCTCCCATTCACACCAGCAGGAAATTTCACTAAGAACTCGCAAGTTGAAATTGCACCAGTTCCAAAATATTCCAAGTCATTGACAGAGACAGTGTTGCTGTCAGATGCAGATGGTTCATTGCCCGGAAAGTCAGGGTAAGCCGAACACGATCTCCAATCTACTATTCTACCGACATGATACTCATTGTCCAAGTTGTTATACAGCCGGACTGGCTTCCCTACCAAAAAAGAAGCACCAGCCGAATAATATGGGGTAACATCGTTTTCCGTTTCACCATCGTCTCTACCATTCAGAGTCAGATTAATCAGTTCAAAAGCACCCCATAATTCAGAACGAGGTGGACAATGAAGAGTATCATTGCCATTCTTCTCCTTACTTTGAAGGTTTCCTTCCGGATTAGCTCTCATTTGATTTTCAAGCAGAGAGATAACATACGCCCTACTGCATGAATAGTGACTTCTTGCAAAGTCGACTCTGTCAAAGTACTTTTCTAATACTGTTGTAGCGCCATTCTCAGCACAGCTTTTGCAGTAAATTTCACCTTCTGGTATTTTTCTCACACCATTTGTTTCAATGACAAGAGAGGATGGCAAGCATCCCAAATGATATTCAGCATTGCAACCCTTTTGATCACACAGCAACACAAGTTCATTATTGGAAGTTGCAATTGTATCTGTAGCTCCTTTGCAGATTTTGCAAACAACATCGTTCTGAGGGGGATATGCAGTGAAAGATTTATCGGCGAGAGGATCATAATCAAAGAGGAGATCTGATGGTAGTCTCGTCGAAGTAAGTGGCGACAACACAACTCGAGTAGACGGCGTCACTCTATTTTTTGGAATCGGATGCACAATCTTTCGTCGCTTTGACGACACAATCACGTTGCTTGGTATGCTTAGTCTCTTCTTGGCTGATATTTTTTGTTTGCTCTCTCCATCAGACTCCTTCTCCTCATCCTCCTCTGTGTCTGTGCCCTCCGGTACATCATCATTGTCATCGTCATCAGTGGAAAGTTCGATTTTATAATCATCAGGTAAAAAGGTATTGAAACCTAAGATCAATTCCTTATCTCCCTGAAACAAACCTGAAATTTGATCAATCACGTCGTAAACAGCAATTTCTCCCGTGCGGTAACCTTTTAGTATGTCCAAGAAATTTTTGTATTGTGGTGTCCCTGCTCCCAACGTCATTTTAACTAGAGCCACGTAGTTACGGGCATTATCCAATTGTGGATCCATTATTGCAAAAGAGCAACGAGGAGCGCACCGGCAACAATGAGCAATGAGACCTCGGCAACAATATTTTAGCTGCTATTATTTTATCTCTACCCAGAGACGCTTTGACGTTGAAGCTCTCTCCAGATAAGCGACATCAACAAAATTGAATGAAAGAGAACGAGGCCATCAATCAGTGAGTTTATGCTTGTTACGTTTGTTAAATACTTCGCGTTACCACTTTGTTACAGGCTTTGCTCTCTACCTATTCGCGTTACCACAACTGTGTATGTAACAAACTTTGCTTTACAACCGACAACCGACGGACAATAATATTACAGGCAGGCAGCAGGCAGGGCCAGCAGCCGAAGAGGCCAAAGCGCCACCATTGATGCTCGTTGCGTTGATTGCAGCGAGAAATATGGTGGCGAGGCCCTAACAGGCAAATAATCGAGGCGATGACTGCTTTAGTTGGTGGTGGAGATGTAGACCATCTGTGACCTGAGTATTGCAGGAGAGACGATATGCATCTATCGGCACACTGATTAGCTTCTTGCGCTTAGTAGATATATCCATCAAATTTGCGCATTATGATGAGGATGCAAGTTCAACTACAAGTATGGTAAGAATCATGACATGATAGTGTCTCTATAAACATATTCTTGCATTCATTACTGTGAGGCCGAATGTCTTCCTATCATTTGATCTCAAATCAAGAATGCACAAATAAGTAGATTAAAGTCTAATCTGAAGCGGTCAAAAGCACTCGTCGTGCCCGACGTCTTGGCTGGGGAGAAACACAGCACAACATATTTTTCATTTTGCATTGGCAAAAGGCCATGTATTTTGAACTGATTGTTAAGTGTGTTTCGCCCTTACTGAGCATTTTTTCTCACGGGTCGAAGAGCCGTCGATCGTGCTTACAACTATTCTTGTTTCATTATATTTGCTGATACTCACTCACTCACTTGTTCACCGTTAAATGCTTGGCTTCGCTGCTCGAAGCTGCCCACTGCCCGAAGCACACACTCTAAAAGAGCTAATTGGTTGAATATCATGTTAATGAAAAAGTGTCAGAGAGCACACGTTTGGCTGACAGCAGAGGCTTGGGGTGTAGACTGCTGTCGTTCTGGAAGGGTAAATTTAAAATATAAATCACTCGCAGTTGCTCACCAACCCACGACACCACAAGTAATAACGAAAAGAAGCAGTAATGACCGACTTTGACCGTATCAACCCGCTCTTCGAGAGAACTTGCGTCCCTTTCGAAATATTTCAGAGCAACAAATCTGACAATAAAACCAATGGAAATTTCACTGTTAGGATTCTGAAAGGACATCGTCCGCAACGAAATGGAAATGGTAGGGAGCGTGTCATCCGCTTTGAAATGTCGGATGAGTGTAATTTGATTGGTTTGACAGACGGAAGCAGCACCAGTTTCGCGTACGGACACCGGACGCCATCAAATCGTGCGACTCCTATCATTCACGCTCCGTTCATGACGGCAGATCGTGGTAGCCAGCACCCGGAAACAAAACCAATAACGTCAATTCCGTATCGTCCAATTGAGTTGTTTGAACTTGAGGTGAGCGAGTCAGACTTCGCCGATCTACGTCGTGATCAGGCATTATTAGTCGATTTCGGTGACTTCGCCAACTCGCTGATCTCTCTGCTTCACTGTTGCGAATTGGGCGATCTTCAATCAGAATCGGTTGACGTAGAGCAGCAGATATTCCAGGAACAGGATGTGTTCAATTGTAACGTTGCAGATGCTACATATCACCCTTATGGACAGCCTCACAGCGGGCTTTCAAATGAATCATCACACTGGGGGGGGAGTGGAAACTACATACCTTGGGCTACACCTTCTCAAGGCCAACCCCATCCAATGTACCATCAACGTCAAGCGATGCAGTACCAGAGAAGTCCCTCACCGTTTGGAAAAATGAACTCTGCTATGCCTGTCTCTACCTACACGTGCCGACTTGAAGCTGATTACCACCAGGCATCTTCTGACGATGGCGTGCAATGGAGGAGCGGCCACACTTCCACTATCAACGCACGCAGCTCGCAGAATGCTCGATTTAGCATTGTGGAATCAAACCAGTTTCGTGAGCTTACGCACCTTGCTCTGAATCTGAAGACTGGCACGGATAAGTCCGTTCGACTATATCTTTCATCGAGGCTTGCCCAGACAATGATGCAGATTGGAAACGTCCAGTCACTCTACCAGGACCAAAGAAGAAGGTGCGAGGGGGCCGAGACGGATCTCATAGGGCTCAACAAGAGGTTGCAAGAGCTTACTCACTCATCGGAAGCTGAAAAGCGCCATATTCAGTACCAAGCGGAGGAACGACTTCATGCTGAGAGCAATAGTCGCATGTCTGAAGTCAACGAAATCAAGGCCGCCAAAGAAGCGGAAATTAACGAGTTGAACGAAGAAGCACAACGGAGCAAGGTAAGTGTATGTGTCAACTAATGATAGCAACCTTTCTGATTGCTTCTCTGGTTTCATTCATCATCGTTGTCAATGTACATCTGTCAACTCAAAGGCGCTGCTAGAGAACAAGATCCGCGTTCTTGAAGACATCAACAAAAAGATCAACGATCAGAAATTAACGAGTGAAAACGAGAACGAACGTCTATCCACCAAGCTTAGCATCCAGGAAGCATCCAACAAGTCAATGATGAATGAGTTGAGTACGTTGCACGCGCAGATGGATGCTCTGCGCAACGAAAAGGCTACAACAGAAAGGAGTTTTCACCAGTTGCAATTGCAGCTTGCATCACTTGAACATTCGAATAGTAGCCAGGAGAAGACTATCATACAAACGGAAGCAAAGCGAGAGTCCGCAGAGGTTGTATCTGCAAACGCCAAAGAAACTCTCTCCCGACAACACGTGCAGATAGAGGATTTACGCCGTCGTCTATCTGAGACGGAGCTGGAATTATCGAAGTACAAAGACCTGACGAGTCGATACCAGACGAATAGGCTTGAGATGAAAAAGAAAATGAAGGAGAAGGTTGAACTGCTGCGGGTGCAGGAGCAGAAGTTGACCTCAAAAGATCGTGAGGCAAACGAGTTGAAATGCCGCGTGGAGAATTTGGAACAAGAATTGAATGTTGCAAAGCAAAAGATGCATGACATGGAACTAGAACTGAATGATACAAAGCAGAAGATGGATGATGCAAAGCATAAGATCGAGAATAATCAGCAGGTAATAGCGTGGCTGAACAAACAGGCAAGCAGTTCCAGCAGGGAAACTCTCGCAATCAATACACCTGCGGTTGGTAACACTTCTTCGACATCATCTTTATCAAGATATTTACCGCAACAATCTATGATCACGCCAGATCCTTCTCTCCTTCATCCACAACCAACTCCGTTTATCTCCAGGAGACCTGTTTAAGGAGGATCCCTTTAATAGGAATTACTAATTCAATAACCACCTCCGTCTGCTGCGTTAATGTATATCTAGCTATTATCTCTTTCTCTCGCTACCCCTCTCTTGCATAATCTATACATTGTCTCTAAATGTGATAAACTCTGAACTGAACGGAGGATCAACTTTTACAACACGCGCCCCCTCCTGACTTGCCTGTGTCACAACAATTCGTCCCTTCACTCCGTATGTTTGCGCCACCTCCATCATCGCCTTGGCAACCGAATAATCAGTGCGTTCCTTCTCTCGTTGAGTGAATATATCACCACTTGCTCCACTAGTAAATGCCATAACGGTAGGTCCAGCTCCACTCAAGAAGGCACAGCACGCCCCCGACTCTTCCGCAGCCTTAATCATTGGGAATAAATGTTTATAGAGGGCCTCTGCACGTTGTGGTTGATGCATCCTATCTTGCACTCCCCATTTGAGATTGTCAAGGTTACCCAATGCTAATGCATGGACCAAGAAAGCCACACGTCCAATGTTGAATGCCGCATCAGATCGAGGTATTGTATCTTTGAGTACTGCACGTGCCGCGGATGTCTTGCCGATAAAGTCAGGGATGAACATGACACATTGCATACCCGGTGGACTGGGGATGCGTTCCGTCACCCAGCGTGTTCCATTGTGGATACCAACTTGGAATCCGCCATAAATGACAGGAGCTACATTATCAGGATGTCCCTCTATACTCGCGGCAATTTGCAATAAACTTTCTGATCCCCAAACTGGCAATCGATGTCCTGCCAATACCAATCCAGCAATGATACCCGCGACAATAGCGGCACTGGAACTTCCCAAACCACGTGCATAGGGGATGCGACTTACTACATGATACTTCAGTGGAGGCATGGGTTTATTTGCTGTTTCATATGCAGCCTTGACACCAGTGACAATGTAGTTGGAATCATCCTTGGGCATCTCCTCTGCTCCATCCCCCTCTGCAGTAATCTCAAACTTCTCCGCTCGAGAAACGGTAACCTCCGTCCATAAATCGACAGCAAGCCCAATACAATCATATCCGGGACCACAATTCGCCGAACTGGCAGGAACACGCACCGTCACCGATTGCCTCGGTTGACTGTTTTCATCCTCCACGGCCATACGTGCCGCAATGCGTCTTCGCATCCTTTCCTCATGAGAATGGGGCATAAGAATAGTTGTATCGGACCCACCAGCAACATTTTTACTGTTGATATCATACTCTGGATCTTGGAAGATAAAGGATGTTCGTGAGCTACCAATGGCAGTGGGCGCATCGGAGGGAGTGTGAAACGTCATGCTGTTGCGTGGGCGGCTCTCATTCTGCTGGCGTTGGAACATGAAGTAGCTGAAGGCTGCGCCAAGGCCACTGGCCACGAGGGCCGTTGCGGCGAGCTTAACGTTGTCGTTGCTCATTGTTAATGCCACAAAATAAATTCAGCAAGCAATAACGCGTGATATGTGGAGCCTTGGAATGTCATGGCCGTCGCAAGCTCCAACCCAACGTTCCAATTTTTTGGCGCCATAAATATTTCTGGCGGGCCCCGCCAAAAAGCTGCACTAAAAAAATAAATGGCACACCGCACAGCCATTGGCGACTTATGTTTATTGATAATATGCCCATCAATCAACACGCCAACATGAGCACCGATGCCGACCAAGAAGCACTGCCATCGCTTCCCAAGTTACTCGCCTCTCTTGCACTTGGGGCGCGCTCCGTCAATAATCTACCAATTGCCACTACTCCATCAAGTGATGACGACGGAAGTATCGGCGAAGGAGAGGAGGAAGACGATGAATTCGCATTTCGCATGTCATTACCCGAATTTGCTTCATTAAATAATGAAGCCAGGCAATCACTCTCTTCTCTTTTATGTAAGGCGTTGGAGGGAACAGCTCACCTAATGCAGCAGCAGCAAATGGACGACAGCGGTGACGGAGGCGACGCGTATGAATTTGACGATCCAGAGTTATGGGAACGATGTGCCGATGCCTGCGACGCCCTGCTTGATCGCGTTACATCCTATATTACCAATTACAATAGTATTGATGTGGAAAATCTAGCCGATGCCATCGGGACAGTTTCATCACAGGCTCGGAGTAAGGCATCGAACTCGTATGGTAGGATGATTCAAGGGCTGGCAAGTATGGAAAAACCACAGAATATCTTTCAGGGATTTGTGACGCATCCTCCGCAAAATTCACGGGGAGAGCCCTTTGTTCCTATTATATTTGACGCTGAAAAACAAGCGTTGCTGGATGGGGGGGAATTCGATCGGGATGGACATGGATTGGATTCAAAGAATTATTCAGGAGACAGCAATAATGGAAATGATATTGATATCACTCGTAGGAAATATGCTCCTGATATGGTTGCACCAAGTCATCATTATGACCACCCATACAGAGAGGAAATTGAATCACTTGAGTATCGTCCTTGGCAATTTGATGTTTCGGGTATTGATTCGAATGATGATAAGATGATTATCGAGCAGCCTAAATACAAGAATACTGGAGATCATGGCGTTTGGATTGACAACGAAGACGACTTAGCCGAGCTTGCACGACGCATTACGAAAGGTCAAGCGGATGGAGACATTCATGAAATCGCTCTTGACTTGGAGGCTCATTCTCACCGAACCTTTGCCGGGTTTGTTTGCTTGATACAGTTGAGCATTCGTCGTCCCGACAAGAATATTCCGGACAGTGCTGGGAATACTGATATATCGTCCGGCTATGACTTCTTAGTTGATGCACTTTCCCTCCGCCATGTCATCCCTGCCCATCTAGGGCCAATTCTTGCCAACCCCAACATTGTCAAGGTTATGCATGGCGCCGACTCCGACATTCCATGGCTGCAACGAGATTTCGGTTGCTACGTAGTAAATCTGTTTGATACAGGTAGAGCATCTCGAATGTTGTCGTTTCCATCTGCAGGGTTGGCATATCTACTACGAAAATATGCTGGGGTAGACCCAGACAAGACACATCAGTTGAGTGATTGGAGGAGAAGGCCACTACCAGATGATATGCGCGTGTATGCCGTTTCAGATACAAGGTACCTGTTGGATATTTACGACAAACTCCGAGTGGCTTTGCAAAATAACAGTTCGCCTGATATTTCGATTATGTCAGTTTTGGACCGAAGTAAGCAGGTTTGTCTGATTCGCTATGATAAGGAGCCATTCAAGCCTTCAGGATATCTGACTATAATTGATGGAGGTAGCCGCCGCTTTAAAAACAAGAGTAGCAGCAACAAAGTCACGTCGGAGCTATCGTCCCAGCAAGAAGCTGCATTGAAAGCGTTGTACGATTGGCGAGATAAGACTGCTAGGCAAGAAGATGAATCAGTGCATTACGTGTGTCCAAATGCTGCGTTACTGAGGATTGCAAGTAACAGACCTGTTACAGTATCAGCGCTGCAAAGGCTTGTTAATCCTTTGCCTCCTCTGGTGATGAGAAGAAGCCAAGATATATTGGATGCTATCAAGAACACGGCCGCGATGGATGCCCCGAAAGTTGACACCAATGTTTTGGAGGAGACCCCTGTAATCAAATCTACTGCACCCCCTCCGCCTACGCCCACCGGGCGCAATCGTGAAATGCTTAGTCCTATCCTAGGAAGCGACGCACTATACAAACAAGCCGGGTGGTTATCCGAGTCAGAGGATGATCATTCAACGCGCAAAGATTTGGATCTCAACGCTGCAAATCGAGGATACTCTTCGAATCATTACCTATCTCATAGCATTGAAATGTCTCCGCCACCTTTAGAGTATGATTCAGAGTTAGCTCGTCGTGGAGTCACTACCGATGGTTTTGGAACAGTTCTGAGCAGTGCTGCATCGATGAACGAAGATTTACGTGTAGCTAACAAGAGTGCATCTTTGATTCAAAGTAAGCTGATCAAGAGTGTCGACGGTGGCAAATCTGGATTTAGTCTCATGGACTTCATTCGTCCGATTCCACCAACGGAAGACTTTGCCTTTGAAGATCAAGATAATGATGAGGGTAACGAAGATTCTGCCGAACAAGACGAGACTTACGATGATAACGAAGATGATGTTACTGTACCCAAGAGTATGCGTGAGATATACAATCTAAGCAATGCCAATAGACGGCAACATAACAAAGACAAAGAAAAGGGAACAAAAGATCAAATTGAGTTTCAAGATAGCAATGTACCGGCGACGAAAATGAAAGAAGATGATATCAAGGGAGCAGAGGCATGTATTGCCTCTCGAGGTGGACATGGCGGATACTTTAAAAGACAAAAAACTGGGGCTGGAGGATCGGGAACGCCCGGGAAGGATGGCGATATTAAGTTGATGATGAAGATGGGATGGGTGAACTCCAAGAAAGATGCTGAATCACTAGCAACTTTGCCTAAGCAAGATGATGCCGAAGACAAAGATAAGAGTTTTCCAATTCAGAAAAGGCCCGGCAAGGAATCCAACAGAGGTGGGACATTCTACATGTCTAACATTGGAGCGTTCGACCCGAATTCACTCCCATCGAAGAATCCCTTCTTTGCGGGTGCTGCAACAAGCGCAGCATCCATGTTGGATAGCCAATCATCATCAAAAGGCATCAAGTCTGCAAACAGGAGGAACAAGAAAGGTGGTCGACGCAACAATTGAAGCATCATTATTACAGCTTGCAATCTACTACTTTCATGGCAGTTTTATTGAATTGATGGCATTGAGTTGCTGCATACCTAAATCTCGCATCTACTTATCAACATGAATCTGCAATAACTATTATTTTGTTCACGTATCTGCTTTGCAATCACCACCTCCACTAACAGGTTCAATATTTTTGATCTTCAAAGAAAAGGGAAAGATCCCTGTCCCATATGTTTCCACTGGGTTGGGCTTTCCGTTGCTGAGTTTCAATGAAAGCATAAAGCCCATTTCCTGTATCTGAGTGGGATCTAATTTTGCGTCAACTGTGTCGACCGGGCCGCCCTGTAACGAGGGAATCAAAGATTCGAAGGATATGGTAGCAGTTTCTTCAATCCCGTGTTTTGTAGGCAGATCTACCTGCCACGATGGACTACGCCGGCTTGGTCCAAACATAGATTTGTTTCCGTCAGAGAACAAAACTTTGTATGTCTTCCCATCTCCAACATATGTAACTCGAACACCAGTTATGTCTGAAGCCAACCCACCTGCTATTGCTGACCTAATTGAAGTAAATCCACCACCATTGCAATTTATTTGCCCTGAAAAGTTAAGTACACCATCGAAGCTGTGCACTGTCTCACTCTGCCCCCCCATAACTCCATCATCAAGCCTGTGCCACTTCATCGTTTTTCCGGCAAGTCGCAGGCCTTCTACGGCATTCCGTTCATTGGCAGCTCGATCGTATGCCATTATTCGAAGAATCTGACCCATTAAGACAGTGAATAAGATCAAACTATGGCGCATGTGACATTATCATACTAGAGAGAATTGAGTAGTCACTGTCAAATTTATCTACTACTAAACCAATCCCAGCCAACACTTCTTTTCAACACTATTCCCATTTCCCATGGAGGAATGATTTTCCTTGGAAGGCCGTGGCATAGGTGGCAGGTGTTTATGTGGGCAGCCTGGCAGCTGGCCGTCTGTCCGTCACAGCAAGATACTACTAGGTAAGGTAAGGTATGTTGGCGGGGCTACCTACATAGTACCTAGCCTTTCGTCCAATACTTTGTATGTATCTACCTCTTGTGATTTTATTGTACGGAGGACTAAGAGGACAGTCAAAGGACAATAATAGGAGAAATTGTCATCATGCAGCATGCAATACAAATCAAAAACCCCGTGGTGGTGGTGGGAACAGTCATAGAAGTTATTATTCAAGATTGTGAAATGTGGTTGCTAAATTGCAAGCCAAATAATTTGTGTCGTCGTATAATGCTCTAGAGAATAGCACAAGTAGATATCACGGAGGGGGAGAAGAACTCAATGCTTGTTGCCTAACCAATTTGTGATCACGCAGAAACCTTCACTTCTATCCATCTACATACTAACCTTCACTTCTACAATATCGATGTACTTGCAAATATGTTATGTAGCTAAGTAAACGTGTTATGTAGCTCAATAAACACCACTATAAGTATACAAGAATCTCATCTAACAATGCTATCCCCTGTCGGTACAAATCAATGTCCCCCTGGATAAGTCCTGACAACGTCGTTGATTTGCTTTGTATCAACAGACGGCTACCATCATTCTTTTTGGTGCACTCTACTAATGAAATGTGCATGTGGTAATGATCAAAGTGTGTCTCCAATCAAGTGACTCGAGTAGTTTGATAGTAGATAATGCAAAGTGAAAATAGTCCTCTGCGGCCCCCAAAATGATCTTCTTTTGTTTTCATCCTCGCTGTCACGTTTTTTTGTTAGTCAACATCCTTTTCCCTCCTCCCCGTAGGAAGATGAATAAGATTCCTTCCAAGCCTTTGAAATATCTTCTACTTCTTTGTGTTTGAAATCGCTGCACCCGGAGCGGATGTAAATATTAGCCATTATTTGAAGAACGTGCGCAATGTTTGCTGTCGAGCTGAGGTGTAAGATAGGAGAGGCGCACGTTACATCATTACTCCATGAGAAACTATAGATGCGCTTGGCCTGCGGCCACCATTTGTGCTCACCGCTTGAGAATTGTTTCCCTCTCTGCCTTATAATCTATTTGTACTTCGGAAGCTGTCATTATTTCCAAGCACGTCGATAAAATAAAGTGTAACCAAGACACAGCAACCTCACAGCAACGCTATCGAACGGCCATAAATTTGCTTGGTATCTACAGATATGGTACACTGTATGATGGCGAGTTGAGAGCTTTTCCTTCCTCTTTTTCCTTTCCCCCAGAGATATATGTCTGAGACATTATGTGCATGCATCAAGCTGACAATGATGGGAGGCTATTAGGAGGCCATTTCGGAGCATCAGGCTAACTGCACTTCTTATCAATCATCCAAACAATGCAATCACTTCGGCGATTGAGATTGACGTAAATAAAGAAGAAGATACGCAGCACGCTACGCCATAGTCAACAAGATGCATCATATACCAGCCCTGTTCTCGAGGCATGCTTGCAGTAAAGCAGCAGCAGCGGCGGCAACTCACCCCAATGATCCGAGGATGCTATGGCTCGCAGTATTAGGATCTCAACCATCACGATTGTCATCAAAACGATTATGGTACACATCAAGCATACCGCATTACCAAAGCAGCTACATTGGTGAAGACCACGATTCATTGCGACCAGGACAGCGAATTACAATAAACCCCGGTGGCAATGAGCAAAAACGTAAAAAGAAACGCCACAAGAATGATGACGCTGTCTCAAAAAAGCCATTTATAGATCGAATTCACATGAGAGCACGTGGAGGAAAGGGTGGCAATGGTTGCATAGCGTATCATACACTCAGTTCCTACAAACGTCGAGCTTGTGGTGGGCACGGTGGAGCAGGGGGGAATGTCTATCTCGTTACCGATCCTAAGATATCATCTTTGAAGATGGAGAAGCATCATTATCAGGGACAGGATGGAGGGAAGGGAGGTAAGAACGGGAAACAGGGGAAGAATGGAAAAGATGTCTTTATCAAAGTTCCATGTGGTGTGGTCGTTCGAAGAGTGTTAGATTATGATGAGCTTTACGGTGATTTGGGTAAAAATATAGACGAAAATGCGGATATTATGGATGATGAAGAGTCGGCATCTCATCATGAATGGATAGAGATCAGTAGCGATGATTATCAAGAAGAAGAATATTATGATGATTCTGATAACGACGATGAAATGGTAACAAGAAACGAATTTTCGGACAACAGCGATGAAGAGGATGAAGCTAATGATGATGATTATGATGAAGAGCCAATATCTGACGAGGGAGACCAGAGAGAAGATGAAGAAGAAGATTTTGATACTTACTACGGCAACTTAAACGAGTCTCAAAGGCAAAAGATGATAAAAAGACGGATGCGTGATACTCCCTCCGATTACGATGAAGTAGTCAATCAGGAAGTAAAAGCAGAAGATGGAATGTATTATTGGAGCTCACCTGAAGTGGACAATACCGTTAACGACGATTTGATGGCATCAAGTGCATACTCTGACTACCAATCTATGCGCAAATCAGTCTTCCTTGCAGACCTCGATCAACCACACACGTCGTTTCTCGTTGCCAAAGGAGGAAAAGCAGGTGTAGGCAATCAAATCTACGCCAACCGTCCACACTTTTCAAGTGCGACAATACATGCAGCAAAGAAGGCAAAACCAGGTGAAGGAGAAATAACGTATTTAGAACTAGAGTTGAAACTGATCGCGGATGTCGGTCTCGTTGGTTTACCCAATGCTGGCAAGTCAAGTTTGCTATCGGCAATGAGTCGTGCCAAGCCAAAGATTGCATCGTACCCTTTCACAACGCTCGAGCCTTTGCGTGGTATCGTGCATTACAATGATGGACATCAGATCGTTATGGCCGATGTGCCCGGTCTAATTGATGGAGCATCCGAAGGGAGAGGCAGAGGGATAGAATTCTTGAGGCATATTGAGCGAACAAAAGCACTGATATACATGGTAGATGGTGGAGGAGTTGACGGCAGAAATCCAGTTGAAGATCTAAGAATTCTTGGGAAGGAACTGAGAGAATACGGAAGCAGTGGCATATTTGGTGGTGATGAACGTGATGACATGAATGGTATTCACGACGACGGAGATGATATGATACGAAGACGCAGAGAAATCATGAACCGCCCGTCATTAATTTTGGCAAACAAAATGGATTTATTCTCAGAAGATGGAAGAAAAGAAGAATTGCTTTTCCAGCTTGGAATGGTTGCAGAGGAGGTAGGAATTAATTGCAAAGATATCTTAGGAGTTAGTGCTGGAGTTACCGGTGAAGGCCTTCGAGTTTTCTCAAGACGACTTAGAGAGGTTGTTAGTAACGTAGACTAGCAAATTGATGTTGCTGTCGATCAATAGAATTGTACTGTGCTCTGAATACTGCTCACTTGGATATGGTAGACAGCAACGATGCTTTTCATATTATGTATCATGAGTGACTCAAAAATATTGAATCTCTAGAATTGTTCTGCCTATCTGTCGACTGTCCGCCGTAAACCCAGTGTGCAAATTTTTGAAGATATTGTAGGTACTACATATCTATCTTTTTTCTGCTAAAATAAATCATGTTGAGTGCATGATAAGAATATTATTTATGTTCATTTCATCCGAAAGCCCCGAACTCCGTAGCAACTGATCGAAACAACGATGCCCAAAACACCCGAAAGCGGCGGCATCCCCCTGCCTTACTCCTGGCCGCCCTTCACCCGCGATGTCTGGGACGATCGTGCCGAATCCCTCCTCGAATCTTTGGGTAGGATGGGTCATGAATTGGAGGGGTACATCGTCGTTCCTGCCGTGAATAATGTTGGTGATTACATCGCACCGAAGCAGACTGATTCGTCTTCGGCGGCGGACTCTGCTATGGTGGGTTCTGCTGCCGGTGCTGGTGCAGATGGCAGTGAAGATGGTCAGCCAAAAAAGCCAGCGGTCAAACCGACCAAGCCGCTCATAACATATGAGCAGCGGCGCAAATTCATCACCAAGTCGATGGATCTACACAGACATACCGTGGGAGGGGGGAGATCTGGCCGTCGTGGTCGTGCTGAGGTCGTGGCATTCTTACGGTATACGTTGGATAAATTAGATGAAAAGCAGCAGGAGGCCATGGAGGAGGGGGATGAGCTGGATACTGAGCAGATGGAGAGAGACACGAAGGGAAGATTTGTTGGAAAGAAGGAGGGTGACGAGGAATCATCATCGAGCAGTGAAGAGGAGGTGGAGGAAGAGGAAGAAGAAGAAACTGCTGAGGAGGGAGAGGAAGAACAACAAGAAGAAGGGGAGGACGATGAAGACTATGAAGAACGTCCCAAAAAACGAAATCGGCCGGGCCGACCACTTACAAAGAAGACAGCCCCTCCTTCCGCATCATCAGTATCCTCCGCTTCCCCTAAAAAGGAGAAGACTCCCCAGAAAATCATGTCCGAACAGGAATTCTTAGAACAACACAATGATCTATGTGAAGTATGCAACACACCAGGAGAATTGCTCTGCTGCGCTACGTGCAACCTCGTTTTTCACGTGGAATGTGCAAGACCCAAAATTGCGTCCATGGACGAGGCTCCTGACGATTGGAAGTGTGCCTACTGCTGGGCGGCAGGAGTAATGGGTGGGAAGAAAGACGGTAAGGGGCGTCGTAAAGCGGCCCAGGCTGTTAGAGAGATGGAGAGAGCAAAGCTAGAGTTGAAGGGGAAGAAGGGCGGGAGGCCGCTCAGTAAAAAGACGATAGAGAAGGAAGTGGAGGCTGCAGTTGAGGCAGCAATTAACAGTGTGGATGGGAAGGCAACGCTTGAGGAAGCCGCTGCTGCTGGATGCAGAAAGTGCAAAAAGGAACTTGATACTGGCGAAAAGACAAGGAAGACTCACGACGATCATTGTCCCAGGAAGTGGAGGAGTGTCGGAAAGCCTCCCGGTACTGAGGTATTTGATTTGGCCGTGCCAGTCAAAGAGGAAAGTAAACCCAAGCCTGTAAGGGCAGCTTGGCGTAGCCGATCATTGTCACCCCCAGTCTCAAGCCGGTCGCTGTCCCCACCAAAGCAGAGAGGAAGCACACAAGAGCCAGATGCAACTCAGGCGACGAAGACGAAGGGGCGTGCGAGACGTCCTCGTTCACAACCACCTCCACAAACCGAGAGTATCGATGTTACTGGGGCCATTCGCCCCCCACTTGAAGTAGGAGCAGCTGCCGGGTGTGTAAAATGCCAATTAGAATTGGATACTGGCGAAAAAACTCGTAAAACACACGACGATCATTGTCCAAGGAAGTTTAAAGGTGTTGGTCGAACAGCAAGGTGGCAACTAGGTTCAAAAACAACACCAACCGTATCGAGGCAGGCCGTGAAGCAGGAAGTTGTGCATGAAGAGGAGGAAAAAGAAGTAAACGTGGCGAAGAAGGAGAAAGCGCCGAGGATTTGCCAAAAGGAGGATTGTAACAAGCTCAAGCAATATAATTGTGACGGTTATTGTATGAGACATTATCGTGAAGTCGTGCTGGAGGGTCAGGAAGAGGATACAGAAGAGGAAGCGAACGAAGAAGAGGTGATGGACGAGAAAGTTGAGGAAGAGGCGAGCGAAGAGGAAGAGGAGGAAAAAGAAGTGAACGTAGAGAGACCATCGAAGATTTGTCACTTGAAGGGATGCACCAAGCTCAAGCAATACAATTGTGATGGCTATTGTATGAGGCATTATCGTCAAGTTGTACTGGAGGGTCAGCGAGACGATGCAGAAGAAGAAGAAGAAGAAGCAAGAGAAGAAGAAGACATTGAAGAGGAGACACAAGAAGAGGATGAAGACGAAGGGGGGGGAGACGAGGTGACTGATGAGGCTGAGAAGAAAGAAGAGGAGGTGGCTGATGAGTTTGAGGAGGAGGAGGAAGAAGAAGTGGCGGAAGAGGAGAATGATGAAGAAGGAGTGGCTGAAGAGGTTGATGATGATGAAGAAGTAGCCAAAGATGAAGAAGAAGTCACTGCAGAAGTTGAGGATGAAAATGAAAAGATTGACGAAGAAAAGACGGAAGAGGAAGCCGAAGAAGATGATGAAATCGAAGGGGAAGAGGAGGATGAAGAAGGAGAGCAGGTCGAAGAGGAAGGGAAGGAAGAGAAAACCAGGATTTGTCGTCAGGCTGAGTGTAATAAATACAAGCAATACAATTGCGACGGATATTGCATGAGGCACTACCGTCAGATGGTTTTGGGCGGTGGAGGAGAGGACAAGGAAGAGGGAAAAGAAGAGGCAGGAGGAACAGAAACAACCAGTGATGTTGCTGAAAACGAAGAAGTGCCAAATGGGGCGAAATCACTCTCGCCCGCGCCAGCATCCGAATCATCTCCTGTTAAGGTCGAGAAGGAGGAGGTTATGGTGAAGAAACAAATACATGTTGCGGGGAAGACGAAATCGGCTCAACCAACCTCAAACTTCCATGCAGCACCAACTCTTGAAGAAGCAGCTGCTGCCGGATGCAAGAAGTGCAGACTGGAGTTCGAAACCGGGGAGAAGACTCGTAAAACACACAATGATGATTGTCCTCGGAAGTGGAAAAGTGCAGGCAAACCTCCACCTGGCATCCCAGCTCCCACTAGTGGGAGGAAGAAGAGAGTTCAGTCGCCGGTGCGCACCAGTCATTCTGCTGAGGAAGATGAGTCAGCAGTAGCTGCTTTGGTGGCCGTAGCCGCGGCAACTGCGAAATCACGTAGATCTGATCGAGCTTCTGTCTCTCCCAAAGCTGACGAAAGCAGCAGCAGAGCACGTCGGGAGCGGAAGAAACCAACCGTTTACACTCCTCAAGAAGGGGTTCCTGACCGAGAGTGGCAACCAGATAGTTCATCTATTTCGCCACAGAAGAAAGCGGAGAAGAAAACAGAGAAGAAAGATGAGGCCCCTCTGCCACCAAAGCCAAAACGTGGGCGTCCTAGCAGAGCCGATATCGCTGCGAGAGAAGCTTATGCTGCTTATGTCGCCAAGTCTAATTCCCCTCCTCAGAACGAGAGGAAGAAGCCAGGTCCTAAGCCCAAGAAGGACAAGGAGAAAAAGCCTCCGCCGAAGAAAACGACACCCCCCCAAAAGGGTCCAGTAATCAAACCCGACACTGAGGGGGTAGGTGTTCTCAACCGTCTACCAGGTACTCTATTTGACTGTTCGGCATGTCTTGACATCAACAAAATCAAGCTCTGTTGTTATTGTGCTTGTCGCGTGTGCTTCAATAAGTTTGGCAAAGAGAGGACAATTTTGTGCGACAAATGCGACCAAGAGTATCACACGTTCTGCGTGGGCTTGGACAAAATTCCTGAAGGTGAATGGGTCTGTACTGCATGTATTGATGATGAGAAGAAGCAAAAGATTCTAGCGCAACGGCGCAAGGAGCGAGAGGCAAGAAAGAAGATTGAAGATGAGAAACGAGCACTCGAGGAGGCTAAGAAGGCTGTGATGGCGGCTGAACGAAAGAAAAAGTACTCTGAACGAAAAGCTTTGGAAAATGAAAAGAAGAGGATTGCTTCAGAGCAGAGAAGAATTGCCTCAGAGAAGCGGAGATTCAAGGATGCCGATCTTCGAGCGCATGGTATCCCCGTGAAGAGGGGCCCAGGGCGTCCTCGCAAGGATGAGCAGCGACTTCTCGCCTCTCTCGCTCAGCATCCTCAGAAGAGAGGTCGTGGCAGGCCAAGGAAAGACGGAAAGGACCCGATTCCACGCAAATTTATGTCAAAATACGAGATCTCGGCTGATAATTTGTATTATGACGAAGAATCAGAGCTGACCGCCGCCCAACGTAGCCGCAGCGGGAGGAAAATCCAGCGAACAATCTTTCACGATGAAGTTGATCATCCTGGTTTGATGAAGAAAGCGAGAACAGATGAGTATGTGGGTTATGAGAAAAGCACTGGAGCGGGCAAGGGTTCTGGCAAATCTGCATCTGGGAAGAAAGAAGGAAGGAGGAAGCCTGGAGCGCGTGAGTGCATGCAGCTAACGAAGAAGTTTGGAGTTACTCCTATCGATGAACACAGTTTCGACGTCTTGATGGATTATTCTAAGCGAGGAAAAGTGGACCACCTCATTCGTATGAGGGAGCGTATGGATGACCATTCCCGTTTCCTTGAAGCCCAGCTTGCAGGATTAGAGGCGCTTGTGAAGGAAAAGGGGGAGCTCAACATCGTTTGCCCACCCGACTTAGACTCATAGTCAATTTGAAGACGAGATGCCACAAAAAATATCCGTAGAAAATAAGTCTATTATATTACAAATGCATAGATCCGACCTCGACTGTGTGATTGTGTAAATTCAACAAATCGCCGTCAACAGATAAGTTCTCTGTCTCATGGAACCAAAATCCAGCACCAATCATAAAGTAAACGCCTAGTAAGTAGGCCCCAACTAGCCAGTTTGTTGTCCCGCCCTGCAGCACTGCCGCAACAGATATGACACTAAATATCAAGCAACAAGTTTCGAATCCTCTAAAATACAATGACATTGACTTATCCATCGCCCATCCAATCAGAACACTTCCTGGCAACACAAACAACGCAATTTGAACAGCGCTGCCAACTGTTACTCCAACACAAAGGTCCATTTCATTTTTGTATGCAAAGATAACAGCGCTGACTTGTTCAGCAATGTTCGAAAAGTAAGGAAGAATGACAAGCGAAGTGAACACTTCACTGATGCGCAATTTGTAGGCGAATCCATCGATTGTATCTACCAAGATGTCGCTCATTGCCGATATGCACGCTGTGATGATGAACAGCCAAATTATCCCTGCTCGGAAAGACATGTGCACTTCACCCTCATCGAATTGATTTGTTGGGTAAAGTTCTTCTTCAGAGCCATCTGAGCAGTGACTTTTATTTGAGTTGCCTCCACGTTCACTTAAAGCAGACTGCGTTAAATAGCCACTGCTGCGCTGTCTTATTCTCTCCACTCTTGCTCTACTTCCAGTTGACGCATGTCTACGTAGGCTATTCAAGCCACTAACATTACTGCTATGCACTGTTTCGTCTGCTGATCCTATACTCGGACTTCGTTGGCCTTCAATATCAGAATAACTCTGTGGAATGGTGATTCCCATCCCCGGTTTCTCTCGTAAGTAGGGTGGCAAGGATTTGCTATCAGACATAATTTCGTTTGCTCCCATCATGGCCTCTTGAGAGGACGACATCTCTACTTCTACGATAGGCTCCAGCCTAACAACTCGCTGGTATGCAAGTCTCTCATTTTCATCATCGCGGCAACTGAAGAACAATCTGCGGCAGAACTCATTCTTCCTGGCGCTGCCATTTCCATCATGTTCCTCTGATAAATCTTCGAACTCTTCTTTATGTGATCCCAGCTGGAAGAGTAAGTAGAGCAGGTAACCAACAATCATAACAACTGCATTAAACCGCGAGAATCCAACCATTGAAAATGAAGGTCCATCATTAATATCACTAACGCCATCGAAATTTTTGTCAACATATTTCTTCTCTTTGTCACCATGCGAATACATTTCGTCACTTAATACTAAAGCTGCAGGCAGCGCGAGCCCGGCACAAGCAATCATGAGCATCCCAATACTGGCGTTCCCACTCGTAATTCTCAGTTCCTGAACTTGAAATCGTAGTCCCCCTATTAGACATGATAGACCAAATACGAATAATAAATTGGTAAGAATGGAACCAAGTAACGCGAGCTGAACGACTCGATAATACCCTTCTTTCATGGCGGCACTTGATATCAGCAGCTCTGGTGCATTGCCAAAAGTGGCATTAAGTAGCGCACCAATCGTCTGACTGGTATGGCTCGCAACCTCTTCTGTCACGAAAGATAATCTCTCTGCCAAAGGCACTAGTGATAGACCAGCGAGGACAAAACACAGAGATTCGTCAAAGTTGGCTGACTTCCCAAGGAGCGCTAGAGGTCCGCATATTAGTAACCAGTTTAGCCGACTTCGAAATATTATCTCGGTTGATTTTAGGCACTCATTGTGTACATTGTTTATCTCCTCTGATATTGGTCGGGCTGAGCAAAGCGATAAGTAGCGGCAAATCATCATCATGCTGGCGTTTGTGTTCGTTGTTTTCACAGCAATAATAGGAGTCTATTACGCGCCGCCGAGGGCAGAGCCAAACAGCGTCGACTCCAATTATTTATTGGAGAGAGCACAGATTCCATATGAGCATCATAATATTCACAGCTAAAACAATATTCTCATATGAATTTTGCCAACGTAGGAATAGTACAAATCCCAAACTGAAACCTAGCTACAATTAGCTACAATTGAACGAAATTGAACAGCGAAAAAGTCAAAAACCGGCTGCTGTTATTAACTGCATAATAATAATATCATCCACTCATACCTACTATGAAGGTCATAAACGCAGTGGGACGAAAGATAAAACATCTAATAGGCAGCAATTATGATGACGAGTCCAATAATTTAGCTTTAACTGAAAAAGAAAGCGCAATTCTAGAACAAATTACTGATAGACTATTTTGCGAAAGACGTTCCAAAAACCCTACATGTAGAGAAGTGACCCCAATAGGTCACATCCATCAAGTCGACACATGGGATTGTGGCCTATCATGCATAGAAATGGTGATAAATTGGCTTCAGAGCAATACATGGCACGCTACACAAGAAGAAAAAGAAGAACAGAGAAGATGGATGATGGACTTTGTCAAGACGAAGTCATTATGGACGATTGACTTGGTCATACTTCTCCAACAAATGTTACAGCTACCCGTCGACTCTAACAGCCTCACTTCTTCTTGTTCCTACGTCTTTTGTTCTAATCGATTCGGAGTTGACGAGTCTTATAACAATCTTCATTACTATAAAGATGCTTTTTCAGAAGATGAGCTTCGCGTCAAGCGCTTATTTGTCCAAGCAGAACAGCTAAAGTTGCCGCTAATGCAAGTTAGTCATATGAGTTTGAATATCTTGATAGAAATTATATCAAGAGAAAATGTTGTTGCGATCGTATTGTTGGACAATACGATTTACAATCAACAAAGTAATTCGTCAAGCGCAGAAACTACATCCAAAATTCATGATCAGTCTGACCTCTCTTACTCAGGACACTACGTTGTCCTCTGTGGAATTAGCAGAGAAAAGAATGATATCAAGACTGCAACAATGAACTCACGAAAAGATGATGATGCGGAAACGTGTAATTATTGTTTGGTCGTCAAAAACCCTGGTATATGGAAGGAAACAGAACTCGTGACACCAAGCCTTTTCGACAAGTCATGGCGAGCAAAGGGAACTGATAAAGATGTAATTTTTGTTGCTAAAAATGTCTAGGCTACAGTTAGAATTCATCCTTGCTTCTGTTTGAATTCAAGACGTTTCTCTCCTCGTTTTTCGCGTATCGCACGTCGAAGTAACATTGTACTCTTATCGTACTTTCTCCCTTGACACAAATCCAACGCACTCTCACCAAATAAATTTCTTATCTCGGGAGCAGTACGAGGATCACTCAACATTAGTCGCACTGCAGCAAAGGACAACTCGTCTCTGTTGGGCAATGCATCAAACTGAGGTCGCAAGTAGCAAGCACCCATCAGTGGTGTCCTTCCTCCTTCACTTTGAGAATTAGGATCTGCTCCTTCATCCAACAGCAATCGGATTAAATCTAAATTAGCAGTTAGGCAAGCGGCTCGTAATGGTGTGTGTAAGAATCCCGGTAATGGTTGTGCTCGTGCTCCATGACTTAAGAGTAATTTGACAAGTTCAATATTTCCGATGAGAGTTGCTTCAATCAAGGGAGTCATCCCCTGTGGATCCTCACAATTGATATCATAGTTGTTGTTTGTTTCTTTTGCAGTTGTCGAGACACCGTCTAATAGCATCCTTGTTAAATCAATGTTGTTGGACTTGACAGCCTCGAACAGTGGCTGATTAGCTGCATATGATGATTCAATTGCTGCTTCTGGTATTACGGCACTATTGGCTAGTAGAGATGTTGCATGAGATGATTTAGTTTTTGCAACCGTTGTTTGCATTTGATAATTGGTGCTACTCCCTGGCCGTGACAGCAGCCGTATTGAAACAAACGTCACCAGTGATAGAATTGTAGCTATACGAACCATCTGAGGAAACGACCACGAATCTCCATTGTTCGTATTATCCTCCTGCCGTCTAGTCGTTCTTTTTCTGCTGCTGCTGTTGCCAGCGATGCGTGTGTCCGCAGAGGCACTTGTAACCACGGTGGAAGCGCCTGTAGTAGAAACATCTTCGTCATCGTCATATGACCCAGAACGATAAAGTTGAATGTGATCCTCAGAGTGATAACTGAGTATTTTTCCAGTTCCAGACACAAGCAAAGGCTCAAAGTCCACTGCATCTGGATCAAAATTAAAGTCGGGATCGTCTATACAACTACCAGAGCTTGTCGCCACAGAAACGTTGCAAGATGACGACATTTTTTTATCCTCTTTTAGTGGTAACCAACTCCCTTCCTCATTGATTGGAGCAAGCGGAAATGGTGGCATGGTTAGTTGGCAGCTATGTATGAATACTATCTTTAAGATGTATATGCGAGGAATAGACGACATCGCCTGACGGACATTATTGCCATCAGCTGATTGCCAATTGCCATGCATCGCATCGCGGTGAAAGGCGGTGAAGAGGGTGGTCGAAAGGTCATTATGTCAGGGTCCAGCTAACAAAGAGACAGACCACAAGAGGCAAGAGGGACGAAGAA
>JALLBJ010000010.1:0-86547 GCA_036940105.1 Skeletonema potamos
CAAATAAACGTCAAGAGCATGACAGAGAGAAAGAACCAGAGGACAGTTCTTATAGATGTTAGAATGAGATGCATCAAAAAGATGATAGTAGGATATAATTATAATAACCTACCTTGCCCTTCCGGTAGAGAAGCCGCGCCAGACACGCTGTAATAGTTGTCTTGCCTTGTCCCGAGCCAGGAGCAGATAAAAATAGTGCTGGACAGAATGCCCCCGGTCCGCTGTTGGCCATGATCTCTTGGTGGTGTAATATTATTGTCAGGAACCATAGCCAGATATGGTAGATGAATGAGATGAATATGAGCGCAAACAGATAATAAAGCAAAGCACGTGATTGGTGTTGGCGAGGAGTTGGCGGCCGTATCTTTTCTGCCAGCCGCTGATAGGTGTCCAATACTCACCATACCGCTCCAGAAGATATGTAGAAAGCCACCATAATGTATTTTTGTGAAAATTTGACATCAACTCAAATACACGCCATCCAAATCACAACATAGTACTCCTATACTCTTGAAGCAGCGTTGATACAATCGTCTCAAAACCATGGTGAACGTTACCAAAGCCAACTTCCTCGAACAACTTAGGGACTTTCTTCTCAATCTCCCCACCGCCTCATTCATTTCAATCGATGAGGAGATGACGGGCATCTCACTTCCCGGCTCGCGTTCTCGTCCCAACAAGGTCGAATTGCCATCAGAGCGTTATACGAATCTCCTCAAGGAAGTGCCGGAGCGGTATGCGATACTTCAAGTGGGCATTGCTTTATTTCATAAAAATCCTTTGTATAAGGATAATGGTGGTGGTGCATGTGGCGGCGGCGGCGGCGGCTCTCCAAATAAGAGGGCCAGAGCATCATCCACTGCCGAGGAGGAGCAACGATTATTACTCGAAGCTAGCGGTGGTGATAGGGATGCCATGGAACATGCATTTATGCATCGCGAGGGGACATTAAATCAAGATGAGTTGGAAGATTTGACAGAACGTGAGGAGGATAATGAGGCAGAGGCATATGCTGAAGCTGCAGCCTCGGGCAGTTTAAGTATGAGACGTGAAGGGGATACGGATGCACAGGCTGCTGCTACTGCTGGCATTCGAATATACGACGAGGAACCACAGCCAGAGTACACTTCCAGGATATACAACTTTTATCTCTTTCCAAATGCTTGGTCCGAGAGGGAGCTAACTCTGAATCCTTCTACCATCAAATTTCTCTTGGACAACAGCATGGACTTTAACAAAGTGTTCAACGAAGGAGTACCATTTACTACTGTGAAACATGCCGAGGAACTCAGGGAACGTTATTTTCGTAAGCATGACAACGAGAAAAAGAATAATAACGACAGGACACCATCGAAGAAAGACAGGGTAACGTTAACGAGTACCCATGATATTGCCTTTGTGGCAAGAGTTATGGCTAATCTACGTGAATGGATTGATGATTCCAATCTTCACAACTTGGCCAATGGTGAAGAGGGGACATCATTAGTGTTGCCGCCGTGCAATGCGTTCTTGCGACGTTGTTTGTACGAAACTATTGAGGCAGAGTACTCGGGCCTGTTGCTCGAGAGGGCCGATCTCGGTCCTAATGCAGGACCAACGGCGAGGAATCAAATTAGAGTGATTAGGTTGAGTCCCGAGGAGAGGAAGAGGCGTGAGAATCGATTAAAGGTTCAGGAGTGGGAGAAGTTATTGTTGGAAAATCTTGGGTTTACTACCGTCTTTCAAGCAATTAGTGATGTGTGCAATGGGAAAGTCTTGACAAGAGAGAGGATTGAAGGATTCCTTGGTGGATCGTATCCATCGCCCTCCGTACCGTCAAATGATGGAGTTAATGGACGCCAAATCCCACTCATTGTTCACAATGGGTTGATGGATTTGATGTTTCTATTGACTCATTGTCATAATCCAAATTTGCCAACGAATTTCGAAGAGACCAAAATTCAGATACGTCATTACTTTCCAAATGTATTTGACACCAAGGTTATGGCAATTGAGTACAGCGATGCTCAAATCAAGGGGGGTGGCACTGCGTTGGGAGACTTGTTCGACACATTGAAACATGTGGATCTTGGTGAACAATTCCTTTACCCAACTATTTGTAACCAAGAACATGGAGGATCTGGAAAAGGGCACGCACATGAGGCTGCTTGGGACGCTTACATGACAGGTTCGGTGTTCAATGCTCTGGGAAAGCGCATTCTTGAAGGAAAGAATGTGCTGAACTTTGACTTGAGCTTCAGTGCACTCTTGAATGAATCGTCTGACAACCTTTTACGTGAATATCTTGGTATGAATTTGTTGAACATGCATGTGTCGTTGTACACCATTGATTTGGAGTCATCCTCAGGGCCGGCTGGGTTACACGATCCTCTATCGTTCGGTCTTTCCATCGACACAACATTCCATGTCTCGGGTATCACTACATCTGTTTCAACACGAGATATACTTCAAGCTTTGATGGCTGGGAGTGAAGGCGAGAGCGATGACGTCCTTCGTGAACTGAAGTACGATATTATCTGGATAGACGATGCATCATTTTTCGTGGGCACCAGACGTGAAGAAGGCGTTGCTCTTGACGACTGGTCTACTTTGAAATTGATTGCTATGCACGTCAGAAACAAGTTACATGATGGACTTGGCAATGTTGACATTTTGTCTCTAGAACATTACTTCAAGAAGAAGAGGGATGGAAACACGGGTGGATTTGCAAAGTCACTTGTGTCTTTGGCCGCTGCACCATTTCAACTGATTAAGAGAGCAATGAGTATCACTAGCGAGCCGGAACCGCCCAACAAGAGAAGGCGATTGAATTAAACTGCTGTCTATTGTCATATACCATGACATTCATGGTATATGACATCTATTTGTTTTATTTGTTCATAGTTGTGTTCATTGAGCTAATACAGCGCATTATTTAATGTCTACCCCTTCCTCCTCTCCCACGACCTCTTCCTCCCCGGCCACCACCTCTGCCTCGCCCTCTACCTCCACGCGAAGAGGCCTTCATCCTTTCATCACCATGGTGGATCCTCACCAGTCCTTGGAGAATTTCATCGTTAGCAAAACACGAAGTATACTTCTTTTTGCCTCCTTCTAAAGGCGACTCCCCTTCTTTGAACTCGATCGACATCATGCGACAACCAAGTACTTCGTCTTTGGTATCTAGAACTGTTACCTTTTCAACACTCTTCGGCATGTGAACGATCGTGGGTTCACGGGTTGAGACTAGCCGCCACTTAGGACCTAGATGTGGGTCTAGAATAAGGACACCATCGCTCTCAGGATCAGGTGACACCGTCATTTCTTCAATCAATGGCATCTTGTCGGGGTGTGGGCATTCTCGTATCATATTCTTTCCGGCCATTCTTCTGACATTGCGCTCCTTGTTTTCATCTTCTTCATCGCCCGGCGTGGGCGTCGTATCTTCTCCTGGAATTGGGCCCCATTCGGGTTTGGGATTGTTAAAACAGTTTGGACACAATGGAAACGTTCTAGGCGGCGCCCCGACAGAGTATAAACATAACTCAAAGTTGCATCCATCTACCGGACAATTACGCCCAGTCCATTGTTTTATCTCACCTCCGATGGGAAGGACGTAGACTGATAGTTAAGAGAGTGAAGGTATACATGTAAGTCAACAGAGTAAACACACACACACACTGTAAACCAAAGCATTCACAAAAATATGACACTCACCTGTTTCAGTTGTTTTGTTATACAGACGAGGTGGAGGACCTGCGATGAATTGCAAATAACGTCGTGTCAAGCCACATCGTGTGAATGGCTTCCCAACGTCTTGGAGCCGGGCAAAAGAACTCCCGAAGAGGACATCCATCTTGGAAACATTGTCTACAAAATAGGTAAACTTGGCAGAGAATAAATCGATGGCTTTCCTCACGACCTCATCTCTTTCAGCAAGCCCTTTTGCAATTTTATTGCACTGATCCTCAATATCTGATCTAATCTTCGGTAGCACCAACGAATTGTCAATAAGATGATAACCTTGTGCTAAGACTAGACCAAGTTTGGTTGGCTTTAGCTTTCTACCCGGAAGGAGCTCGACGTAGTAACGCTTTAAGATATTTTCTATGTGAGTAGAAATAGATGCATCGGTCCCGATACCATGCTTTTCCATCCGTGAGATGAGTTCTGACTCGGTGAGATATGTAGGAGGGGTTGTCATCTTTTCTTTGATGTCCAGTGTACAGAACTTGCCCGCTGGGGCTACAGAAACCTTGTCGCCTGATTTCTTTGAGCTGGAGAAGGAGAGACCGTACAAATCACCTTCTTTGAACTCTGGGAGATCCTTCTCTTCTTCCTCTTCTTCACCGAATGGATCATCTTCACGCTCGTCGCCATATTGCTTGTGAAGCATGATAGCAAGAAACCCGGGGCTGATCAGCGTCTTTCCACGGATTGTGAAATTACCCTTTTCGCCGAGCTCTTCGATCGATATCTTGACAGTTGTTGATCTCCATTTTGCATCATGACTCACGGACGCAATGAAATGTCTCGCGACAAGATCATAGACTCTCGCCATGTCTCCACTCAGTTCTCCAGAATGGGCGTGTCGGCATGGAGTGATAGGTGGGTGATCACCCATGTCGACTCCTCCTTTGGCAACGTTAAAGCCTTCTTTGAGTAAATCTCGCACATAAGAACCCCATCGGTTGTCGTGAAGCTGATCTTGCAAGGTACCGGCAATATCAAATGACTTCGGGTACCGAGTGGATTCTGTTCGTGGATAAGACAAGTATCCGCTGAGATATAAGCGCTCGGCAATCTGTAAGGCGGAGTGGGGCCCAATACCAAGCGCTTTGCTACACGCCTTTAAAAGAGCAACAGTATTGAGAGGGACAGGTCTACCTTGGTTCTTGTCTTTTGTGGTAACAGAAGTAACTTTAGCAACACTCGCTGGGTTTGCGTCTCTACATTTTGCAATGTAGCCATCAACCTTGTTGCGATTGAATGATCTCCCTGAGTCCCAAAGTGCACGACACATTGTTCCTGAATTCATTATCCCCAAATCAAGTAGCCAATATGGTTCTGGTTTGAATGTTTCCATTTCCAAATGCCTTTGCACACAAAAGCCAAGTGTTGGCGTTTGACATGGTCCATACGATAGCACAGCACTGTCCAAATCACCGTATCTTCCCTGGAAGTAACGCGTTTGGAATCGAGAAAATGCCACTCCCACCTTCAAATCTAATTCTTGCCGAGCATCGACAGAGAGACTTTGGCACCTATCTGGCTTTCCAAGTGCATTGTATGCTTTCTTAATGTCAGACGGGTTGATTGCGCTAAAATGAGCTCGGTAGACACGATCAAATTTAGATCCAGAGCCAGCCATCAAGTGCATGCAGCATTCTAGAACTTCGAAGTTAATGTTCTCTCCCTCTCTTCAATAACAACTTGTGTGTTAGTGACATGTTTTTCAATATACATATCCACAATCAATACAAAAAATGACTAACCTATCGCAATCCATCCAAAGCACCAGAAAATCTGCCCCCTTTGCTACTTCTTGCAAATGCTTCACAACACTTCCTTTGCACGGCTTCTTTACCACCGGGGCATGGAACAATTCTGCTGGATCCACAGTATCCCATGATTGAAACTCCGTTGGAAAATCCACATTAAACACATGACCGGCAACCGATGAAACAACATGTGTTACTTTCGTTGCTTTGGGTGCCTTGGGAAAGGGTGAATCATCCGTGAATTCATGTACAGGTAGAGATTTTCCGTAGGATTTGCTCCCTCCCCCTCCTCCCCCCCCAAGACCGACGGCAATTGCTTGACCTATGCTGGGTTTCTCGGCTATATGTACAACTTTTATGGGACGGCCTGCTGCGTAGTTTAAATCATTTGTTGTTTGTGGTTGATTAGGTGGAATCGTCGGCTGCTTATTGTTTGTAGACGCGGATGATGTAGATGACGATGGAGCAGACTTTTTGTTTGGTTTGGCCATCTTTTTCGTCTTCTCTGGTTGTTGTTTCGGTGAATGCTCTGAAGCTGCATCTACTACTACTCGTTTGTCCTCTCCATTATGTACACGAGGATGATTCTGTTTCTTCTTTTGTGCTTTTGATTTTCCTTTATTGGTAGTAGTGCCTTTGTCTTTGCCTTGTTGCTGCCCTTTGTTGTCATTAGTTGATGTTGGCTTGATCTTCTTTTCAGTTTTGTCTTCAGGCCCATCATTCCTCTGTTGCTTATCTTGATTATTTCTTGACTTGTTCTTCTTTTCACTTTTGGTTGGCCCGGTAGTAGCAGCTGTATCCTGATTTTCATTATTATGCGACGGAGAAGATTTTGTCTTCACAGTAATATCCTTCTTCCACTTCTTGCCCTTATTATTTTTTGCATTGCCTTCTTGGTCTACTACTGTAGCAACTGGCGCATCACTGCCTTCTTTGTCGTTGCCCTGCTTGGTTGTTGTTTCTTTTGGCTTCTTGTCGTTGCCCTGCTTGGTTGTTGTTTCTTTTGGCTTTTTATTCCTTGCCCCCCTATTATTATTAGCATTTCTTTTTTGAGGCGCTTTATTGTCGGATTTCTTTCCGCCGTTATCGTTATTATTGTTGGCTGCAGATAATGCGCTGGCCGGAACGAAGGGAGCAGCATCCACTTTCAGCTGATCTTTGAGACCAGCTGCTAGTTTGTCTAGTGTATTGTCGGTCATTGTTTCTAATTGTGGCTTGAAAATGATTTTGTCATATGCGCGTGGATCCGGAAGAAGATCGTGTGGTGGAGAGTGGAGAGAGCGGAGAGACAGATGATGACATCAGGTGATGGCAGCGATGACGTGTATGATAAAGCTCATTTGACAGTTACGACACACAATATCAGACGTGCTTTCACCGAAGAAGATTGACATCAATCAACGTGAGAATGATGGAAACACGTACTACTGGATTGACTCGAAATGCTGGAGATGATGTCAACCTGGTCGGCCATAATAAACATCAGAATCCATTCCCAATATAAACATGATGAAGCAACAGGTAAACGATAAGAGCAACTACCCTCGGACCGGGAAGCGGGGCGTTCCACAACAGTTCCCTCGAAAGCTTTTCGAGATGCTCGACATGGAATCCAACCGTCTCAGGAGCGGATGCGTCGCTTGGTCGAGTTGCGGTCGGGCATTTCGTATTGCCGATGTGGCAGTGTTTTCTGAGGAGATACTCCCGACGTATTTCAAGACTTCAAAGTTCAGTTCCTTTCAAAGAAATCTCAATCTGGTGAGTTGCACTATCCACGTGATATGATAGTATAACTATTGCATGATGTCGAGAGCAATGCAACTAATGTTTCATGATTTGCTCCCTTTACATCAAAACATCACAGTATGGCTTCGCCAAGGTCAACAAAGGTGTATACTCACATCCCAAGTTCCGTCGCGGCGACATGGAAGGATTAACCCAGCTTCGAAAGAGAGTGAAAGCATCATCATCGCCATCACCCAGTAAGATTACTCCTCCATCTAGTCCATCTAGAATGGTGTCACCGCCCATGTCACCAACAAGAGAGATGATGGATCATCAATCTCCTATACATCCTGATGCATCATCATCGGAGCGTTTGTCCATACTGGCTCAAGCCGTAAGAGTTGCCATGGTCCTAGAGGCAGGAAGCGGTGTTTGCAAAGAAAATACATTTCCTACCTTTTATTGTTGAGGGTGTAGTGGCTCTAACTCTCACCTATCCATCCGATGGGAAAAATGGAAGTTAGAGAGCTACGATAAACGCATAAAGCACAAAGGGTGCAAACCACTGGGATAGATAGAATACATAAATAACAATACCATTGACAAAGACAGTCTTTTTTAAAGACCTGTCACCATTGTTATCTTGTGTTTTGATTCTACTTTTCATGGTGGCTCTCATTTGGGAAATAAGTATTGTGTCATTACTCCCCCCCCCCGAAACATAAAAAACATTCAAAACCATCATTTTTTATTCTAGTTTCCTCCCTTCTGTGGAGTACAAAACCAATCCCAACCAATCCCAACCAATCCACACACATCCGTTATTTCTCCGCAAGCTTCTTCTTAATATGAGCAATCGCCCTCCCCGGATTCAAATGCTTCGGACAAACCTTGGTACAATTCATAATCGTATGACAACGGTACAACTTGAACGCATCATCCAACTCAGCCAACCTCTTATCCTTAAAATCATCCCTCGAATCTTCAATCCATCGATAGGCCTGCATCAACACCGCCGGTCCGAGATACTTATCGGCATTCCACCAATAGGATGGACAGGCGGTGCTACAGCACGCGCAGAGGATACATTCATACATCCCATCAAGTTTGGCACGATCTTCACGAGATTGGAGAAATTCAGCCTGTCCTTCCAACTTGCCATCTTTGGTTTGAAGCCATGGTTCAATGGAACGGTATTGTTCATAAAAGTTTCCCATATCTGGAACTAAATCTTTAATTACGTACATGTGTGGTAAGGGATAAATTTTCATAACATCCCCTGATGCTCCACCATTCTTTTTCTTTTCATCATCTTTGGGTTCAATGTAACAAAGACAAGCCAATGTATTCCGTCCATTGATATTCATGGCACATGATCCACAAATTCCCTCACGGCAGGAACGACGGAATGTGAGTGTGGGATCTTGTTCGGATTTGATTTTAATGAGAGCATCGAGGACCATGGGGCCGCAGTCGTTGAGATTTACGGGGTAGGTGGAGAGATACTGTTTGATTTTGGTGGTGGTGGTGGTGGTTAAGATATGATGGAGAGAACGATAAGGCAATAATACAGCAGTTAGTACATCATAGTATGAGGTATAATATTGCGGTTCTCAAAAAATGACAAAAATGAATTTCTTACCGGTTTTTGACGATGATCAGGATCCCATCGATAAATCTTGAAATATTTAATACGTTCCTCCTTATTGACAGCAGGTGGAGGTGTCGTACTTTTGACCTTGAGTGATTCGGTAGAGGTGGAAAGAGCACGCGCTGCTGCTGCCGCGGCAGTTCGGAACGAGGAAGATGATGGTGACAATGCGTTGGAAGAGGAAGATGCGGTAGCACTGATGCCGATGGTGGAGCGGGCCACCGCCGCTGTTTTTTGACGGAATAATGAATTGATACCACCCAACATTGACATTGCTGCTTTCTACACTATCGAACAACACTGCCGCAGTTTTACTACTTGCCGACGATGACTCCAAGAAGGAACGGCGAGGATAGACCTTTTGATTTTTAACGCTGGAGTCGAAGAATGAGACACCAATCTCAATCGACAGCTTTCGCGATTGTCCCCGTTCTCTGTTCTCGAAAAACGACATGTAAATGTAACACATAACACATCAAATAATATGTATCGGCTCCATAAGCGTCCATAACCATAATTGGAGTTGGTAATAGATTGCATTGCTACTACGAATCCCGACAACCCACTCCACCGCCACGCAGAACAATTATACTACAGCAGCTAGAATTTAACAAACGCGCAGGCACATATACTATATTATTTTTTCGAATAATATAGGATATGTCCCTACACTCCCTCTCCCCCACAGCCGCGGCTCTCAAAACCAAACTCGAATCATTCGTGAATACACGATGTATCCCCGCCGAACAAACATATGAGGACCACATATCCAAATTTGCCGGAGATGATCGATGGACAGATGCAGCTGTCCCACCCATCATGGAAGAATTAAAAAGGGAGGCACAACAATTGGGCTTATGGAATTTGTTTTTACCCCATCAACTTCCCGATCATCTAGTGACTGCTAATAATACTACCAACGACAATCATATCCAGATTTCACCTTCCATGTATTTATCCAATCGAGAATACGGTATTCTATGTGAGGTCATGGGACGTTCCTCACTTGCACCCGAGGCATGCAATTGTTCTGCACCTGATACTGGTAACATGGAAGTATTACTCAAACATGGCACGACGGGGCAACAATCCCAATATCTACTACCATTACTACAGGGTAAAATACGTAGTACATTTTTAATGACGGAACCGGATGTGGCCTCGTCGGATGCACGCAATTTAGAAACGAAATTGATGAAAATCGTGGATGAAAGGAATGATGGACGGGTTATTCGATATGTATTGAATGGAAAGAAGTGGTGGAGTACCGGAGCGATGGATCCGCGGTGTAAGGTTGCACTGGTAGTTTGCAAAATGGATTATAGTCATCCGTCGTGTGCTGCGGAACAACGTAAACAACAACAGCGTGGTCATCAGACGGTTGTCATTATACCCATGCCCCATCCTGGTATTCAATGTGTACGTCCTTTGACTGTATTCGGTTATGATGATGCTCCACATGGACATGCCGAGGTTCATCTACAAAATATTGAATTAGATGAAACTGCCGTGATTCTAGGTGAGGGACGAGGATTTGAAATAGCACAAAGTCGTTTAGGTCCGGGGCGGATCCATCACTGTATGAGAGCGATTGGATTAGCGGCACGTTGTTACGAGCTAATGTTGGAACGAACTATGCAACGTCAAACGTTTGGCAAGTTTTTACATGAACATGGATCCTGTCAAGAAATTATTGCCGACTCGAGAAGTGACCTTGAGGCTGCAAGGCTGTTAACATTGGCATGTGCGGATGACATTGATCAACTCGGTGCCAAAGGAGCGAGAGACAAAATTGCAATGATTAAGGTGTCCGTGCCAGAATTTACAAGTAGAGTTGTTGATAGAGCTGTACAAATATTTGGAGGTGCTGGTGTATCCTCTGATTTTCCATTAGCTCGTGCTTTGGTGGGTTTGCGCACTCTCCGAATAGCTGATGGGCCTGATGCGGTTCATAAACTGGTCCTGGCAAAGTTGGAGCTAAAGAAGGCTAAACAGCGTATGCTATCTAAGATTTAAATAGCAAGAGCATTAGTCTTCGGAGTCTTATTCTTTCAATGAAATCTCAACTTCAAAGTCGCACCCATTGACGAATTCATTTATTACCCTCATGACAACCACCTGTCCATCTGCATATGGGCCCGATTGAGTTTCGGCAATACTCCATTCAAATTCTAACTTTATACTCTTTTTCCATGATGCATTTTTGATGGACTCGGGGATGATAAACGATGATTGACAAAGCAAATATCCGCCCTTGAGCGTCCCCAAAATGATACTAACACTTTGGACACCTGCGGTATTTTTGTTGGCTTTCTTGTTGAGCGACTTTTTCCATCCATTCATAGCTACGTTGAAATCTATATCAAGACACCAACTATGAAAGTGAGACCCCTTCTTCAGCTCCCTTACTACCTTGACATCGCTGATTTGTATCGCGGGGCCAATATTTGTTGGTGGCGTATCTAACATCACACCACTATTGAAGATTCGGCGTATCAAAGGGAACGTAGAAAACATGTCAAAGTTACCGGAGCTTGTTTTATCGTCCTCTGCAACAAATTCCATTGCAGCGAGTAAACGTGGAATTTGCTCGACAACGGTCCTCATATCGTTGATGTAATCGCTGATTGGGAGTTTGGACTTGAAAATAAATGCCTGCAATAGCAGAAAGCACTTCGTGTGTGGGTCTAACATGATGTCGAGGATATTCTTCCCGGCACCCTTTTGTTTGTCCATCCACCATGATACCTTGCTCAGGTCGTACCCCCAAGGCAACGACCTGCTCAGCTCCAAGTTTAATTCTTCCTCGTTGTGTCTCACTGGCAATTCGTTGAACTCGTGTGTGTGAGATAGGGAATGCAAAATCTTTGCTATGCCGTAAATTGAGACAACGTTCTTTGTGGTCATTTTTTGGATGCGTTGTATTCTAAAGGAGGTTTTCGCATTTCCAATTAGGAAGGCATCTTTCGGTGCATCTTGACTTGTTTTGGTCCCTGAAGCATGCTGGGCTAAGATATTCTTCAGACTACGAGTTCCGCTTTGCATCTGCTTTGGTGTCTGATAATTAAGATAAAAATTGGAGGCGGCTCTCCCTAATGAAGCTGCGCCAACGAAGTAGTCAGTACCCTCTGTTTTGTTAATAGTGATGCACCCGTGCTCCTGCAGTTTGTCAACTGTATCTTGGACGATAGATATGTAGAAATCCTCAATATCTTCTTCCTCAGATGATTTCGCACCGTAATAAGAGGGGTTTAGCTTCACACGCCTCGCGTAGAAAGTCCACTTGAGGTATCCAACAGCATCGCTCAACGAGTTAATTGTGCCAATAGAAATCTCAGCATTGATCGTTTCGCACATTCTTTCGCCAAGGCAAGATTCGACAGGGAATGGATCGTAGAGGAACTTCTTTAGAAAGTTTTTCTTTGACTCCTCACACATAATAACGGCCACTCCTTCCTTGTCAAACTGTGGTCGTCCTGCACGTCCCATCATCTGCAGGACGTCAGTGACAGGATAGTCTACATATCTGTTCAGCTTCCCGTCATAAAACTCAGTTCCCTTGACAATAACAAGATGAGCGGGTAAGTTTACTCCCCATGCCAACGTAGCTGTTGCGATAAGCACCTGGATTGTACCTTCGAGGTAGAGCTTTTCCACCGTTTCACGATCCTTCGAGGTCAATCCAGCATGGTGGAGTCCAATGCCAAACGTGACTGTGTGTTTCAACGCCTCATCAGTCAATGTGCTAGCAATGGCCTCAATGTATTCATCACTCTGGCAATTGAGAAATGTCTTCGTATCTTCCTCCGATGCTGCATGGCTGATCAAGTCCATCGCCGTTAATCGTGTCTGCCTTCTACTTGCCACGAATATCATTGACGGTTTGTTCGGGGAGAGGTCCTTGATTGCTGCATAACATGGTTTGTTCATTGTTGCCATTCTAGGGCAATAGTGTCGCCCAGGGTAGCCTTGGATGTGCACGACCATCGGAACCGGTCGTACAGATGGACGAAAGTTGTATAAACCTTGTTTTGCATCGACGCCAAAACCATCCGTATCAATCCCAATCCAATCCGCCAAGTCATAGGGATTTGCAAGCGCCGTCGAAAGTCCCATTATTCTTGTCAATTCTGGAAGTTTTCTTCCATTGTTTGGCTTTGCCTTACTTTCGGCTTGAACGAAACGACTGATGAACCTAGTTCGGCTTACGATAGCCTCCAACACTGCGCCACGTTCTTCTCCCAACAAATGAATTTCATCAATAATAAGGAGCCCAACTTCTCGGACAAATCTTTTACCGATGCTTGCAGAGCTGGAATCGAAGCCTCCCGATACTCCACGCCATCCCCGAGAAATCAGATCCCACTTCTCAGGAGTGCAAATGAGAACGTCGGAGTTGTTCAGTGCGCGTGAGTCATGAGATGTGTCTCCAGATAACTCGAGAACTTTCCAGCTGAGCGGCGGCGCCCCCAGTCGTTTGCTCCACTCCTTGAGCCGTTCTCTCGCAAGAGACTTCAGCGGGGCGATGTACACACATTTAGCATTTGGGTTTTGTTTCTTCATCCGCAGCAGCGCAATTTCTGCAACAGTGGTCTTGCCTGATCCCGTGGGGGCACCGAGCAATACAGGCGTATCGGTGTGGTAGAGTATGTGAAACAACTGCGTCTGGATCGGATTAAAAACATCAAATCGATTGTGATAAAGCTGCTCGTAACGTGGGTCGGCTAAAGCTGTCACTGGAAGGGGTGTAAGATCGAACAGATTTGTGAAGAAGGTCGGTGAACTCAATCCGCCTAGAAGAACATGCCTGAAGGAAACAGGAACAAGGTGTTCGACTCCAACCCAATAGTCTGACACCACTCGAATGAAGTATTGCTGAGGAAGAGGATCAAATACAGGGATGATCAACTCCAACTTCGTGCTATCAGGATGAGTTCGCTGTGTAAAGAGGACGTATTCATTGTGATAAGTTCGATTATTCTCCGAATCTTCTACCCATAACCAAAATCCTTGTGAGCCACCGTGGTATCGTGCACTCCAATTGAAAATTGGCTCTAGTTCAATACTAAACCGCAGCGTATTTTTAGTGATAGGATGAACGGTACACATGCATTTTACTCGTGGGAGCAATCGAATTTTCTTCTGGATAAGTGCACCATCGCGAAAGCAATGGCACATTTGTCCAACCTCTTCGGGTACTAAATCAAGTAAAGAGATTGTTTGCTCAAAGGTGGTGTATCCCTCTTCAGAAGAGACCTTTTCATTCTCAAGGGCGATGAACACGTTCTTTTTCAAGTCTTCGAAGGCTCTGAGTGGAGATTGGAACCACCAGAAGCGATGGTCACAGCTCTTGGCAAGACGGAGAAACTTGAGGGCGGCCGATGCATGCCCATTCTTCAAACACATCTCAAATAAAGCCCTTGCGACACGACCCGCATTACTTGCAATATAATTTGTATCCGAAATGAGTGTAAAACTATTCACCCTCGCCCTCGATATGTATGCCTGAAGTAGCACATTGCATTTGCCACTGAACTCCTCCACAGGTGCAAGAGTTTTCAATGGACACGAACTCTTTTTAAGGCTGTCCACCTCTTCTAGTTCTTCTGCCCTTACCCTAACATTCTCAAACTCGTCGGCACAGCACATGACATGGATAAGATCTGCATCAGTTGGTGATGTCCGCTTCTTCTCGATCATATCATTGAATGTTGCAACACTCTGATTGCGAATGTAAAAGTGTGAGGCTACTCGACCTAGATTTGTAACGGCTAGATTTCCAGAGTTGGAATTATACCGAACCATCTTTCTCTCGTCAAGAAGCTTTGCTGCCTCGATTGCAAGCTCCCTGCTCCTTCCACGCAAAGTGGGATCAATCTCATGTTGTGCCGCACCTATACCGTAGGCCAGGGGATTCTTGCACATTCGCACAAACAAATAGGTGTATCGAATCCATTCAATCGCCTCGTTTATGTTTGTTACGGTGCCACAAACGACTTCTGCATTCAGGTGGTCCGCGAGTTGCTTAATGAAGTTTGATTCTATAGGCGTTGCCCGCACCAACTTGTCGAGGTATCTTGCCATGGCGTCGTGGTGTGTGATGAGAGTTGCTTCACCGGATGTGTCATATTGTGGGCGACCAGCACGTCCAAAGATCTGTTGTACGTCCAAGATACTAAGATCAACCAAACAACCCTTCTCTGGCATGTACACATCCGTGCCCTTGATTACAACCGAGTGTGCCGGGAGATTGATACCCCACGCGAGTGTGGCAGTACAGCACAAGACTTTGATCGCACCGTCATTAAACATCTGTTCGGTCAACTTTCGGTCATGACGTAGCATTCCTGCGTGGTGAATTCCCATTCCATTACCAAAATGCTCTCTCAGTTCCCTATTACGACTCTTCTCAACTCTATCGATATATCGTGTGCGTGCTTCGTTTTCATTACCCTCTTCTCCGCCATCCCCTCCTGTAAATAAGCGTTCTAGCTCTCCTTCCATGGCTGCACGTTCTCCTAAAGCTTTTGCGGTAGTACCAGTACCCTTTCGTGAATGTACAAACACCATGACCTGATGTCCAGCTCGCAAAGCATCTGAAACGACTTGATAGCAGACCTCATCCATTTTTTTCTCACGTTGGAATCTGTCTTTGGTTTGAACAGTGACACCAATAAACGTCTGCTGGAGAGGTACAGGTCTGTGTTCTGGTCCAAAGTAGAACAACCCTTTTGCTTTGTCAACGTGCATAAACGTTGCTACATCTTCATAATTGGGTAAAGTCGCCGATAAACCCACCAAGCGAACTTGTCGTTGAGAACTCTCCACCCAACGATGCAACCGAGCCACCACACTCTCAATAACGGCACCTCTCTCATCTGCAAGCAAGTGCACCTCATCAATAATTAACAAACCACATGTCGCACCTAATGATCCATCACCCCCCTTTCGTGTGACTACATCCCATTTTTCAGGTGTTGTTACCAATATATGTGCCGCCTCGGCTTCCGCTCGACTTAATTGCATATCACCCGTCAATTCTCGAACGATAATACCAAGACATTTGAGTTTGGAGCTAAACTTTTCCACAACCTCTTGTGCCAACGCCTTCATTGGTGCGATGTACACAATTTTCTTCCCGGTAGTGACAGGACCATTATCATAAAAATGTTCATCATCATGATATGCCGATCCAATCAATCCTACATCCCGAAGGTGGGAAACTACCGTTAGCATTGCAACATTCGTCTTACCAGCACCTGTGGGTGCACAAATTAATAAATTCTCACGAGTATTAAATGCAGCCTCATATACAGTCGATTGCATCGGATTCAAACTATTACATCCATCAAATGCCATCCGTTCATCAGTATCACATCCTAAAACTTCATCCAAATTAATCCGTGCACGAAGTTGAGATTTTTCCAATATAGGTGCAGGAATGATAACCTTTTCGTATAATCCCTCTTTCACTTCACGTATTGTCCCCCGTGGTAATCCTCGTTGATGACTATCATTGTATTGACGCGTTCCCTCGGGTAATAAATTACGTTTCATACTCTGTATTTGTTGGGCACTCATCCCATCCAATCCACGAATATTGTCACCATTGGAGCTATATAACATTGCCTCCTCGTTGCGTAACATCATCTGTTCCATGACACTCAGATTGGAATTACTATTACTCTTGTTGTTGTTGCTTCTGGAGGATGTCATTGCACTACTACCATTGAGAAACAATTCATCACTCTCAGTCAACGCACCAGCATCTCTAGCCTTAGTAATAGCCGCCGCAGCCTGCTTCATGGCACGTTTGTACAATTTTTCAGCCTCTTTGTCACTTGCACGTGTGACGGAGTGTGTCCCTCTTGAATTGTAATGGATGGATTCATTGTTATTATTATTATTCTGAATGTGTTCGGCTTTGAGTGTGTTGGCAATATCAACTGCCGTGTATGCCTCGGAACGCAATTGGTGTAGTCTATTCTCATGCTCTGTAGATATTGTAGATGGTACTGCTGGTGTTGGTAACACATCATCAGCGAATGACGTTGCTGTTGCTATTGTTGTTGCTGCAGGAACATCACCCTTTTGCTCCGCCACACCCTTCAATCCCCGTTCAGTAACAAATTTCACAATATCGTCAGTTCTACCCATCACTTCGAATAAAGCCTCAATACTCTCTTCACCCTCTCCGAATAATTCAAATAGTGCAGATTGCATTTTGGATTCGTCACCGCCTGAGGATGATGTGACGATGGCGGATAATACGGCAAGTGAGAATTGGAGTGGAGGGAGTGGTGTTGGGACCTTGCTGCAGAGTTCGTATAGCCAAGTGGCAGTTGTTGCATGGGCGGATGATGATGACGATGATGATGATGACTGTTCATCATTTTTAGAGGTAATAGCCGACGACGGAAGTGCATCACTCTGTCGTCGTGCAGCGGCAAAGTTGCGTAGTAAGTTGCAAAAAGTGGTCAAGGATAATTGCCTGCTCGTGGATGACACAACATCATCATTTTCTCCTCCATCATTGATTGCCCTCCTTCTTTCACTTGGCTGCTGACGATGAGGAACCTCTTGCGATCGGGCTGACTCTAGCGAGTGGATAATCCTTTCCATGGTACGTATATAATATTTGCAAATAATCAGACGTGTGCCATTATTATTTCAAGCTATTGTACGACGTCGTTTTGGCAAATTTTAATGGTGACAAGGATAAAAAGTGAGGGCGTGATTATGAGACGTGAGGGGAATCACATCCCGGCCTGCATCGCCTTTTATTTTCCAAGCCGGGAATCTTCCTTGTCAATCGCATAATACCGGTACGATACCACGAGTCATCGTGACCTCGTGACATCGTAGCATATGAGAGCATGCTACATACACTTCTTAGTCACGCTCGGCCTACTATCTACAAGAGGGAGTTATGTGGCTTCGCTGTCGGCTTCATGTCTTCCACATCAGTATCATAACCTTTCAATAAGTATCGCCGCATAAAAATAGTTGAGAAGGAATAGAATGATATTCTACGCACTCAGTTAGAGAGAGAAATTAATCATCGCACTGTCCAACTCTGCTGGGAGGGGGCATGAGAGAGAGCGAGAGAGAGAGAGAGAGAGAGGAAGAGCTTATGCACTATGGTATTTGTTGCAAAAAATAAAATATGGTAGATAAGAATACTTGTAATGATGCAAAGATGAAGATCCGTGAAATTGATTTTGATCCGCCACCACCACAGCAGCAACAGCAACAACACCAACATCAATGGGCCTATTATGACATTCGCCAATTTAATAACAGCATTGATAGCGATCAAGCTGATGTAAATAATAATAATAATAAATACAGTGATGAGGAAGAGAGCTCATCTTCATCATCATCATCGCACGAAGAGAACGAGCTAGATGTTAGCATAACATGGTCAAATGCACCTGGAATTGAGGATTCTCCCAAATCCTATTATTCGACAGGCGGACACTCGTATAATAATGGGGATGATACTATTATTCATATGGAAAAACTGGATATTCAGGAGAAACGAAATTACGGAATTAAGAAAAATACTACCGCTACTACCGTCTACGATGATGAGGATGAGAATAATAGTGTGTTCCTTAGCTGGCCGGAATTACCTGCTTCGCCGCAGCAGCAGCAGCAACGGCAAAAACCACTTGGAGAAAAGGGCACGGGTGATGATGATGAGGGTATCATATTATCTGACCAACCACAATCATGGTTCAAATGGAGACGACGGCCTAGTAGTGATTCCGATGTATTTATTCACTCACAGCCTGCAAATTATTCAACATCGGTCCGTGATGATAACGCTACTGCTTCAAGTGCTACTAATAATAATGCAGATGCTACTAATAACGCTACTGCGGGGGCTGAAGACAATAATTACGATGCTAATGATGATAGGATCAGAAAATCAGATAATGAAGCGTTTCTTGTACCTCAAAACCAGCAATGGTGGCAATTCGGTAGAAGAAGAAGAAGACGAAGTACAATCGATACATTTGATAATGGAGCAAACAGATCTCCCACTGAATCCAATACTAGCGGTGTTAAGAGGTGGAGTTCTATTGAATCATATAATAGTGGGGAAGAAGAAAAAGAAGAAGACATGCTGAATAAAAGTGGGGACAGCAATAATTTTATCTGTGATAATACTAATGCTAATTATGGGAACAGCTTCAGCAACAACAACAACAACAACAGTCCAGAGAAGATGCTTCATCGCAAAAATAGTGACGAGAGCAATAGATCGGTCACCTCATCCTCAGCAGATGTGGAAATAAAATTGACAAGGAAACCAAATAGGCGAAAAAGTTTGGACAGCAATAAGTCTTTCACATCCTCAGTTGATGTCGAAGTAAATGAATGGTTGTTCCCCAGGAGAGGACGATGTCAACGGAATAATTGGAATAATTCAACTCGAAGTTTATGGGGAGCGGTGGAGCCATCATCATCATTTATAGTACCTTCTAGCAATCCACCACCAAGCCAAGGTGGTGGAGATGGTGGTGTTGAAGTTATTGTCGACAAGTTAAAAAAGAGTTTTGTTGACCTTAGCCCAATTGAACGTGCGCTTTTGAATGACTTGGCGAGTACAAAAAATACAAATCGATGGCGTAACAGATCCAGTATTTCAAGCGCAGATGATACTCAGAAATTCGGTGTGATCACACCTCTGGGGGGATCAACTCCAATTTTATTTCAGGGGGATGAGGGTGAGTTGGAAGAAGTGAGTCCAGAAGAAGCAAATCGTTCGTCACCAAACAGATGTGGCAATGCTCAGCAAGGCGTACCTGAAATCTATTGGGATTCAGATAAAATGCTTAAGATGAAGGGAGGAGGGGTGTCACTGGCAAGAGCTAGGGCACTTGATGAAGTTTCGTCCATTGCCTCATCGGACCATTCGGGGAAGATTCCTCTGATGAATAATATTACTCAGAGGAGGTCATCATTCAAGGCGTCATTCTTTGGGTGGAATAATGCAATAAGCGAAGAGGATTTTGACGACAATAGCTCGTTCAAGCCAGAGAAGATAGTTCCAAGAGTTGCAAGTGGTAAGCTATCTTCGATGGCGAGTAGCATACGGCCGAAATCAATGGTTATTAGCACACAGTCAAAGGCATTATCGAAGACAAATAAAAGATCATCCATTGATTATGATGACTATGACGACGACGATATGTACTCAAGGAAAAATCAGCTAGCGGAACAAGATTTGAAGCATGAAACAGTCGTCAAGGAGGCAAGAGAGATTATGAATAGTGTCAACAATAGCATGGTAGCAATGGGAATGAATGCTCCGTTTCGTCCAATAGAAGAGATCTGTCCGCCATTTCAGAAACTTCACAAAAATCTTGGTGCACAAATGGATGCCTTACAAGCTGTTACAGTCCGTAGTACAAAGTCTGAAACTAGCAAGCGACAAAGTATGAAGAAGTCTAAGAAATTGAGAGCATCGAACTTTAAGAATAGGGGTAGCATGTTTTCAATGACATCAGGTGGTTCTTCTTTGGATAACTCGAATCGAAGCTCAAATATGAGCATACTCAACGGCACTGACGCCATGTCGAAATTCATTATGTCCCAGATGGCATTTGTGCAGTCTCAACAAACAGTTGATTGCACCTCGATCACTTCAAACGTGACTCCGCGCAGTATTTATACCTCGTGGTTACCAAATTACATGTGGTATCAAACGATTGCAGCAGATAAATCAACTGTCATGCGGCCAACATCGTTATGTTCTGGTACTGGTATTACAGGAGATAATCAATATTTGAATCCTGAAATGTTGAAGGTCTTTGAAATGTTTTCAACCTATTTTGTTGGTAGTAAACATCTCTTCCAAGATGGAGACGAAGATAATGATGGAGCAAAAATGAGGCGGTCCTACTGGATGGAGAAGATAGATGAGATCGATTCGGATGATGAAATGAGCGAAAGCTCCTCCAGTTCCGACTCGGAAGTTTCAGACGAGTCTGATATGGTGTATGAACTTGCCGATGTCGGTGCGGATATTGACCAGTTTGTTGACACTGAAAAGCAAATAGAGATTCTGCAAAGTTTCATCAATGATTTACGGAGAAGCCAAATGAATGATCGTCCAATGTTGTCGATCAAGGCTGATGCGTCGCCACAAAGCAACTTGTCATCATCAACATCATCTGACGAAATGGTATGAAACTATTTTCCTATAATACAGTCATCAACGTTGACATTACATGTATTCAATGTGTATTTCACGTGCTTTGAAGCACATCCCGCCTTCCTCGGCAGAAGTCATTCTTCTGTGTTTCAGCTCTTTCTCTTCCCATTCTTGTTGTTGTTTTAATATACTCTCTTTAGCTTGGGCATCCATTTCCCTCAGCTCTCGGGCACGTTCGTCAAACAATTTTCTTTCTTCCGCTCTAGATGCTAGTGATAAGCGAGGAGGACGGACCACCGTTCGGATAGGAGTATTGGCACTATACCTAAGGACTTTGCGAGCCTCGTACGTTGAACGAGGGATTGGGCGAGCTTTGAAGATAGTCGTCTGTTGCAATTCTTCTGCAATCCTCTGCCTCCTTTCCATGGCCATCTGGTATTGCTGTTCTGCCTTGATGTGGTAGGGAGTGTTGCTGTAATTGACTCGTGTGGTAGAAACCGAACCAGGCAGTGGCAAGGCCTTGAATTGTTTCCGGCACTCTTCAAGTTCCAAATCTTCCGATGACTTCGGTTGAGAAAAAGACAAACTGTGTCGACAGTGGAACGGATAAGGCTTTGCTTTGAATTTCTTCTGTAGCTCGATTTCATCGCTACTAGGAGGGGGCGGTTTCGACACGTGTTGGTTGGCACTCAATGCGAATGGTTTCGGTGTCGTCAGCTTATTTGACACATTTCCAAGTGGGGGTATACTACGCAATCCGTTGTTGAGGTAAGATTGCTGGCTTTCCCCAAACGTCAGGACTTTATCTCGCCTAGGTGAAGGCTGATACAAGCGGGAGGAAGGGGCCTGTACAGCTGCAGGAGGAAGGGGCTTCGGCTTCGTTGCAGGTGGGGCAACATTGCTTCGTGGTGGTTTGCTTTCATGGCTTTTGAACCTCGAAGCTACTTCTCTACCATTCAATGGCTTTGCCTTGAATGGTTTGAACTGAGATATGGCTTCCTGTTCCATGTCTTCTGTTGACTTGGATGTATGTTTCAATGATGACATCAGCTTAGATCGTCGGACAAAAGATGGCGTTCCCGCGGCAACTTTTTGAGGCTCATTCTTCCTCGCCGGGCTGAGTGTGGCAACAGATTGTCTTTTGGGTTGAGCCAACCGGCTCAGACGATCAATTGATGCCTTTCGTGGCTCTTTCTTCTTCACTGGGCTGAGAGAGGGTGCAACGGATTGTCGTTTAGGCTGCGCCAACCGACTTAAACGATTGATCGATGCGACCTTCTTGGAATCATGCCGTTTAACTGGACTAGGTTCTGCTGCCATTAGCTCGCGACGAGGATTTGCTAGCCGCTCTAAACGCTCAACGGAATAGCTTGCCTTCTTAGATGCTCCTAACGAATTATTTTTTGAAGTACGCTCGGCTTCGTTATTTTCCTTTCCGTCTATCGGGGTGGCACTTTTCTTCGTTCTGATTCTCGCCCTCAGATGTTGTGGCTTAGACGAATATTTCTCAGGTAAGCTTCCCTCATATGTTGATGATATGCTTGACGGATGTGTGCTTGATGAGAGAGCTGGTGTGTGTGCAGACGCAGATACACGATTGCGATGCTTTGATGAAGCTGACGATGCTCCAGTTTGCTTTCTATTGGAAACTTTCGAAAGAAGTCGCGAAGATGACACTTTCTCGGAGTCCGTAATTACATCCTTAACATCATGTTTGTCAGAAGAGGCGGGTTGTGAACTCTTGTCGGCTACTGAGGAGGTAATTGAAGCTGCGGATTCCTTTAGCACATTTGATGAACAACGCAAATCTCTATTTGGGAAGAAATCTTCATCATCGTCTCCGTCTTCACTATCACACTCCTCCTCTGGCGTAGTTACATGTGATTCAGCAACACCTGACGGTAAGAGCTGCTCTAGAATGAGCGGAGGTGATGTTACTTCCATTGATGAATTGGGCATAAACATGCTTTCATCAACAAAACTTTCATCCGCAGCGCTGGAGCTCATTTTGGCGCTTTGGGAGTCTGTGCGATTGTTGCTGTTCTCGGCGTTGCCATTTGCCTGTGTCTCGTCTGCTGAATAGTTTACAAAAGGAAAAGCGTCTGCATCTTCCGTGGACTCGTCCAACCTATCCACGTAATTGCCATCACCATCAGGCTTGACAACAACTTTTTCCGTGACACGAGCCTCTGTTAGTTCAACGTTCTCAAATGATGATGACAACAGTTTGCCTACCTCTTCTTGTTCAACGAATCCATTTTCCACTGTGTCTGGTACAGTTATACCTTCTACATAAACCTCTTCTGACCGGTTTTCGCTCGTCTCATCAAAACGATCTTCTGTGCCTAAATTGCACTCGCTAGAATTCTGGACATTCTGGACCCTGTTACCAGCATCACTTTTCATGTTATCTTCAGCATCAAAGAAGAAGTGACCACCCACTGCCTTCTCGGTATCACCGAGGGAGAAGTTTGCTGTCTCGAAAGTATCATCGACGGCAGAAGAAATGTCTGATTTGTTGTCGCTGGTGACGCTATCAATAAGTCCTTCGTCATCTTCAATTGCGGCATGAGACTCATCAGCCACTATTGAAGAAGAAACTTTGGATTCTGCTTCCAGTTTCGATTCTGCTGCAAGAAATGCTCCTCTTAGGCACTCCAGCGTTGGCTCCTCGCCAGTAAGACTAGGCTCCGCAATCTGGAAATCTCCAGTCACCTTGGTAACACTGCCAATCGCGGAAGAGGTGGAGTGGTCCAGCGATTCGTGATCCTTCACTTCGTCTGAGTTGGTACTGTTTTGCATGTCAGCGAACTGTTCGTCTTCTGAAAAAGAATCGCTCATCTGGTCTGATTTGTTGAATTCAATTTCATCCGCCGTTTCCGATTCACATATGGGCGACATGTGTTCATGTACAGCACTATCAGATACAGCGCCCCCTCTTAGCTCAGCATCATTAGTTGATTCCAAAGCCTGCTCAACTTCGGGAAATACATTTTCGGATAGACTCGGGGTATTGTTCCGATGATCAATATCCGCATCAGCAAACTTTTGTCGAATTAAATCGGGCACTTTGTTCTCCGCGAGAGCCTCAGAGCTTTCAGTAGGCATCATTTGATCTAGATTCTTTACTTCTCGCATCGGTTGTTTCACTGTCTCTCCTTCCTTTTGCTTTTCTGGTTGCGTTGGAGTTGATTCTCGTGAATGGGACAATGGTGACTGTTTTGATATGAATGATAGCCAGGGTGATTTGATAGGTGCCTCTGATGAATCAGCAGCGATGCTAAGAGATTTAGCAGCCATTTGAGGTGATGAAATCACGTCTTGCTCTTTGTCCACCTCGAGCTCCAAGCTCGTCTTGGACGGTGTAGCCTCAGCTTCTGCCACGGATTCAGGAAGAACACATGGTGGTGCTTGTTTACCATCACATCTCTTCAACTCAGGCTCCAAGCCCGACTTGAATAACACCTCGGCCTCCAACGCATTTTGTTTCGACCTGGCTCTGCCCGCAGACTCAATTTGGAGTTCCTCTTCCACAACTAATTCTAGTCGCCGTTTCACCGGGGTCAAACCCATCTGGGCGTTGGTCATATCTACAACTTCATTCAAATCTTCATCCTCGTCCTCTTCTCCCATTAAACTTGCCTCAAGTTTCTTAATCCGACATGGTGTCGATTTCATGTTGGAAATTGATCCAAGCAATGATGAGATTTGAGATTCTTGTTGAGAGATCATTTGCTTGATAAATGATGGGACAAAATCGTCGTCGTCGTCGTCGTCTTCGTTAGCAGGAAATGATGGTTCATCTTGAAAACTGTGTCCGTTGGATGATGGGACAAAGTCATCGTTATCCTTATAGACGTCATGAAGTGATGAATCAACATCGTTAGATGAAGGGACAATATCAAGAGTTGATGGTTTATCTTGAACTGTTTCGCCATTGTTCCACAAATCAGTTGCCGTAATTACATGCTGCTCATCACAATTGTCCAAAGACAACGTCCCATCCAAATTCATAACTCCTTCAATGCCACTCAAATCAACATCAGAGTTTGATCGAAACAATTCAATCTTCGGGATGACTGAAGGTAATGTGTCATCCAAATTCATAATCTTTTCAATCCCAGCTAGATCCAAGCTACAGCTCTTATCATCGACAGTATCGTCGTCATCTTCGAGGATGTCTTCGTCATCTCCTTCACTGGCAGTTTCACTTATGGAACTATCGTCAATAGACTTGGAACTGCAGAATCCAGCTGTGTCGCCAATGTAGTACGAATCATTGACAAGATCCTGATCCTCCTCTTCCTCCATGTTGTTGTTGTTGTTAGTATTATCGTCATGGTAGAAGCTATCCTCATACATTGTTCTCTTGGACTTGTCTTCTTCGACGGCAATAACGGCTGGTGATTGTGGAATCGTCGCATCATTCATCGCCTCCTCGTCGTTATAACTGGTGTTGAAAGAAGAATCACCAACCTCCTCCACCTCATCATAATCATTGTTTTTGTGATCATCCACACCACTATCATAATCATCATCATACAGTCCATCCCTTTCCAATCTGGCCATATATGCCGCTGCCACATCCAAAACGATCGTTTGTTCTCCACCACACTCCTCCTTGTCATCCTCCTCCTGCACGGTAGTAGTATAATGTACATCGATGTCGGCGGCAGCTCTCAACGTACGTTTCTTCACACTTGAAAAAGCCGATCCAAATTTTTCCACGACAGTCCTAACTCCATTCTCGACACGTTCCAATTGAGTTTCGGTAGTGCTATCTACAATCGATTCGGCATGTTGAATTAGCAATTGATTGAGTGCATTCGTTGTTGGTGAGAAGAATGGTGATGGGGGTGGTGGTGCAGTCATTGAAATGATGTTGGTATTGCAATTGGCTGTTGCTGACACAGTGTAAGAGCTTGCCATGTTGGTCATGGGTGAGACGTCCATCATTGTAATATCATCGCCATGGTGGTTAATAATAGAACTAGAACTGCAATTATCATTCGCCAACATCATCATTCGTGGAGAATCCACCGAATAACAATGGATATTATTGCCACTACTACTTATTGTCATATCGTGACGACTACTGTCGTAATTGTTGATCATATTACCACTGCTTCGTCGAATATTGTAGTTGTCAGTATCATCGTCGCCGTCGTCGTCATTATTATCATTATCTGACATTAGAGATGCAAAGGAAATGCCTGGTAGGCGTTCTTTCTTGGTGGAGGAATATTCCATTTTTGTTGTCGTTTTTTTTTTAATCAGGCCTCGCTCTCTCTCTCTCTCTCTCTCCCTATAATCGAACTAAAAAGGTAATGTTTTGCGGACTATGGAGAGATGATCAATATATATCTTTTTCCGCAATATATATAGATAGTCGTCACTATGCAGAACTTGCCTCTTGAATGATTAAAGTGGTACCATGGTGGAGATAGAAACGGCCATAGTTGTTTTGATTTTTTGTTTGCCGTTTATTGGAAATGATCTCGCTCAAATCTCGCCAAGGCGACCTGGACAAAAACGAGATTTTCGTGCGACCAGTGCAACTATCGATCCAACTGTAGGTACTTGTACAATACTCTAATATCACAATTGAGCACAATTGGCAGTATCTACATATTCATTGATTTAATTGGTACCATAAGTTCATATATTATGCACAGCGAAGAAGGCATGATATGAAGGTTGAATGTGCATCTGGTGTTTGTGGTGTCGGCACAGTTTGGGCCTTGACGAGGTTGATATATTAGTGTCGCTGCTGTAGCTACAGCTACATCGAACGGTGATGTGATGACGATGGTATGAGCCGCTTGATCTTGATTTACCCCTTTTCTACACTATCCTAAACGAACTATAATTTATTTCATTCTAGCACCTGTAAATGCGGATCTGGACAGTACTACACACGCGAAGATGGTCAAAAAAATGGCCGTCGTAGTATCACTGCTATGTACATGAGATAAAAATATCAGCCACTATTGATTTATAACTTTTCTACTATCCTCAACAATATAAAATGGCCATAAGTACGTGGGCTAGCCTTCAGCACCACATCAACATTACCACTGTTAATGCATCATCCTAGGCAGTTGTTGAATTTATCACAGTCTTAACCCATGAATTAACCCATGAAGGAAAAAAATCAACTTCACAGCAACTCATCAATATCATACTTCAGACCAGATACTATCACTTTCCCAGAGAACGAAATTATTGGCCACACATAACTTTTAGTCAAGGTTGCGTCAAATTCTGTTCCATCCGCAAGTTCTATCAAATATTTTCTCTTCGATGCCCCTCCAAGTCGACAAATAACTTTCGTCGCTGATTCGATGTGATTAATTCTCAAATTTTCGCCCAAAATGATGTTCCTGTCCGTTTTGTTATCCTTCGGTCCAAATGCTTTTCTCTGTGTAATGTTCAGGAATAAAGAATTGTCATATGATCTTGTAAGATTGTTACAAGGGATATCATATATATTAGGCTTTCCTTTCAACTCAGGGCTGATGTTCATCCAACCGACAGAACCAGTTGCACCCTTTTCAAATTCCACCGTAAATTCCAGCAATTTCAATCCAGAAAAAACAACTGCTGCAAATTCATCATGGCTCTCCAAGTTCTTGCTAAGCGATACTGTACCATATGAGATTTCCTCACAGGTAAAGGTATCATGTTTTCCAACCCATGTCTGCCCGTAAATACCTGGCATGAGGTTGTAATATTCAAGCATGGAGCAAAAAGCATACGTCGCTTTTGGACGATTCCCTACCCGATTTTTCGCCCTCAGTCTCAGATATTTAATGAGAATCTTAAAATCCTCAGGATCTTCGTCCAAAAAAATATTACCATCTCGATCTTTTTCCATAGAATCATCCCATCGTCCAGAGAATTTGGCCGCAAGCATACTATCTTCGAATTGAGTCAACGTAGCGCGTAATACTGAAATATTCGTTTGGCCACCAACATTAAGTTGGATTACATCGTTGTTACTTCCGATGGTTGGGTGAGCTGATTCAAACGCCTTGACACGACGGTCAAAATCTGCCTCACGTTCCTTCAGCTCTTTTTCCTTGGTTTGGAAGAGGTTATGGAGATGCGATAGTATATCTGTGATGCTGTCGGATGTTGCTTCGGATGATAATACGTCGGCGCGAGACTTCTTTGTTGCGGCTGATGATAATGATGATGGGTCTTCTTCTTCCCCAAACGAAGCAGCAGCCGATGATGCTTTCCTCTTGTCAGTCGGTGGCATTTTGCAATTAAATTATTAAAGTGGTACCATGGTGGAGATAGAAACGGCCATTGTTGTTTTGATTTTTTGTTTGCCGTTTATTGGAAATGATCTCGCTCAAATCTCGCCAAGGCGACCTGGACAAAAACGAGATTTTCGTGCGACCAGTGCAACTATCGATCCAACTGTAGGTACTTGTACAATACTCTAATATCACAATTGAGCACAATTGGCAGTATCTACATATTCATTGATTTAATTGGTACCATAAGTTCATATATTATGCACAGCGAAGAAGGCATGATATGAAGGTTGAATGTGCATCTGGTGTTTGTGGTGTCGGCACAGTTTGGGCCTTGACGAGGTTGATATATTAGTGTCGCTGCTGTAGCTACAGCTACATCGAACGGTGATGTGATGACGATGGTATGAGCCGCTTGATCTTGATTTACCCCTTTTCTACACTATCCTAAACGAACTATAATTTATTTCATTCTAGCACCTGTAAATGCGGATCTGGACAGTACTACACACGCGAAGATGGTCAAAAAAATGGCCGTCGTAGTATCACTGCTACATGAGATTAATATCAGCTCGCACTTTGAGTGCTTGGGCTCTATTTCTTTACTGTTTGCTTCAGACGGGATCTTAATAGGATTACGTTTTTATGAGGTAGAAACACAGATCTTGCCTACTTTAAGTTCGTATGCATCTGTACAAAGCAAAAATCTAAAGCATTTTGTAGGGCTCAGATGTGCCTGATCTGAAGTTTCATCATCGGTTCGTTAAGTATTTGAACCAGGAGATTTGTCATCTTTTGTATCTCCACCTCCACATAAAATTCTATCATACTCCTCTCTTGCTTGTGCTAAAAGATTGCTATCAATACTGCCCAAACGATCTAGGATCGTGATTCCATCCATCATTTGAGTCAAACCTCTTTCTCGTTTGTTGCATGCTGCATTGAGTTTACCCGTCTCAAACAGCAATAAACCCAATCGAAAGCTATCTTGGCCACGTGTTGTTTCTTTGACTAGGAGTATAGCCTCTTCAGAGTACTTCAATGCTGCAAGATTGTCGTCATTTAGTGTTGCGTGTGTGACCAATTTTGAGGTAACATCCAGCAAACGGTGGGGTTTTGATTTGTCGTTGGAAAGCTTAATCAAAACCATGGATTCGACTAGAGCTGATCTCATTTCCTCCAATGATCCACTGGCTTGATGAACCTCTGCAAGGTAACAAAGAAAGTGTGACAGGTCAACTCTCCATTTGGAAACATCGCTGTGGGATAAGTTGTTTTTGATCTTTGACCTCATCATCTCAATTTTTTCTTGTAGCATTTCCCGAGCTTCACCGTACTCTTTATTGTTTATCAGCATCCTACTGACAACGTGAACAAATCCATTGTTCTCGCTTTTGCAAGCACGTGGTGAAGTGGAATGTTTGATACATGAGTCATCATCCGCTTCCACGTACAATTCATCATTGTTGTCTAAGAGAACTTTGTATGGAATAATTTGCACATTGTCGTCGTCATCATCAACCTCTGTTCCGGCAACTTCTCCTAGCATCCAAACATCATCTTCGGTATAGCATTCCACTCGATCTCCTTTTTTGAATCGAAGAATTTTTCTAATGAACATATCATTGTCGCAAGGTGCGTAGACAAAATCCCCGGTGCTGTCCAGTTTTATCCCATAAGGGTAAAGGCGTTTTCCGTTCATAACTTCTTTCTCTGCGACAATCCCTGGTTCCCACCCCCTTTCAACCCTGCATTTCACTTTATCTCCTATATCAAATCTCAATTTTGGACGAGGCAAATTCGACTTTGTTATGCAATCATCATCATCCACTGAACATCGTGAGTGAAAAAGCAAGTCAGTACGAATTCGTGATGAGAACAAATCATGTACGCAAACGGTGATAAAGAACGCTTACTCGGTGAATAAATAAATCCTCCAGAATCTAGCAGAACCTGGTAAGGTGCTGCGTGATCGTCTTTAAAGTCATCCTCTCGATACCTGCAGAATTTTCACAAAAGAATGAGCAAACAAACCACATAACTACATGGTACATGAATACCTCCAAATTCCATTAGCACACTCACCAAGTTTGGACAATGATCCCATTAACCCACTCATTATCCATGTAACAGCAAACTCGATCTCCCACTCCAAACCGCAATGAAGGCAGCGTTCTATTGGCTTTATCTTTACTCTGTATCTCGCGAATACGGTCCGCTGGTCCCCAAAACGGGCGTTCTCTACCATAATCGAATCGAACATAGTATGGTGGAGTATCTAACGGTGATGCTGCCCAGTTGGTGTGTGCCTGGATGATCGTACCAGGAAACCATTTTGCAGTTTCTGATATTTCGAATCCCTCGGCTAGTTGGCACTCAACACGGCAGCCAATTTTGTATGTTATTTCCATCGGTGGAACTGACGTCTCCTTTAAGGCATCAGGACGATGAGCGTAGAGGGCCATGCCATCATCCATAAGGACAAGATATGGAGCTATGCGACCGTCATTTTTCTGCTTCTTCCAATGTCCAGCGACGGTGCCCGTTCGCAGAGCAGAGGATGATTGTCCATTCTCAGACTTTTTTGATGAGCTTAATCTCACTTCGACCCGTGTGCCAATAGGAAAGAGAAGGGGGGCTGAGTCACTGCTGTCAGTGGATTGTTCTCTACAGCTACTGTCATCACCATCATGGGACTTTTTGCTGTTCCCTTTCTTTCTGCTGTTACTTTGACGTCGGCGGCCGCCCATGCTAATTTATTCTGGACGGAGACAAGCTATTATTTACCATAATCAATGCGTGATATGAGGAAGGAGGATTGAATGCCTGCTGTGCGACGCTGTTTGGCTCTGCCCTCGGTGTATGAATACCCCTTGGTGTTATTGTTTTTGATTTTTGGATGGCCGGCATGAGTGGGTCAAGTGGAGGGTTGGCGGGTGGGTGAATGGCTGTGAATGGCCGGAGTTGTCGGCACGAAGTTTTGTCGGCACGAAGTTCTATGGGTGGTCACACTTTATCGATCCCATAATGTATTGGGAGACATCCTTCTAGAACTCGGTTCAGTCCCAACTTATGATCGTGTGTCTTTGCAGTCCCTATCCAGCGAGCTAGCGCAGCCCTCCGATATCGTATTTTCGACTCCTTCCAGAATGTTGTTCTTAGAGATACAGAAGGGGATCCCACTAGCTGTTCATGTCACAATTGTATATTGTGTATCATGTATCATATCATCTCATATTTTCATTCCATCCATAGCTTAACCATAAAAAATGAAAGTATCTGCTCTCCTAGTAGCCCATCTTATTGCTTTCTCTGTCGAGGCTCGTTTGTTCCAAAGGGAGAGGACCCGAGAGACGGAAACGAATGACATCAATCGCATTATTAATGGTGTTGAAGCTGATGAGGATAGATATTCCTACATGGTATCCCTTCAAGATGGTGGAGACCACTTCTGTGGTGCTTCGCTTATTGCAAAAGATATTGCGTTATCGGCAGCTCATTGTGCAGGTGAGTACACATTGTCGGTCTTCTAAGTTGCATGATGAAGATAAACCACTCATGACATTCCTTTTCTTTCACAGGTGGTAGCTATAACGCCGTTATCGGTAGGCACAAACAAAGCGATAATGATGGAGACGAAGTAGGCGTGTCTGAAGAGTTCGTACATCCAAAATATAACAGTCGTACCAACAGCAACGACTTCATGGTATTGAAGTTATCTCGTGAAACAACTTCGAATGCAGTACCAGTGAAGATCAATTCTTCAACCTCCTCTCCACGAGATTCTGATTCGGTCGTAGTTATGGGATGGGGACTCACCAACGAAAACAGTAACTCTCTGAGTAACAAACTGATGGAAGTTACAGTTGGTGTTGTTTCAGACTCTGATTGTGGTCAATCTTATGGCAGTGAATTCATTGCCTCAACCATGCTTTGCGCAGCTAAACCTTCAAAAGATAGCTGCCAAGGTGATAGTGGTGGACCTTTGTAAGTTGTACCTTGATTCACTTCTATTTGTCTTTAAATGTATTTCAAACTTAACTTCTTGCTTACATGAATGTCTCTTCATTCGCTAATCAAGAATCATCAAGGGTAGCGATGCTACGAACGATGTACAGGTTGGAGTCGTTTCATGGGGGCAAGTATATTTTATATATTGACTTCTTAGATAGTACTCGAACAATAACAACTAAACGAGCAGACATACCTTTTGTCTTTCTTTCCACAACACGCAGGTATGGATGCGCGGATACTCAGTATCCAGGCGTCTATGCAGAGGCATCAGCTGGGTATGATTTCATCCGACAGATAGTCTGCCAGGAAAGCAAAGACGCTAAAGCCAGGGATGACTTTCAGTGCAGTGACCAAACTTCTGGTGCAGCGATTTCACCAAGCGATAGTAGTAGTACGTCAGGTGGTTCAGCGTCAGGTGGTTCAGGTTCTAAAGGAGATGATGATTTCAATTACGACGACTTTGGATTTAGCTTTGGAGAAGCAGGAAATTCAGGTAGCTTTGGAGCTGGTGGTGGTGGTGGTGGAGGAGGAAAGCCTGATAACTTTGGAGGAGGAGGAGGAGGTGGTGGTGATGATGATGGTGGTGATGGAGGAGGAGGAAGTCAAGGCTCAGGAGGAAACTTTGGCCAGGGTGGAAATTTTGGTGGCTTTGGTGATAGTTCATCAGGTAGCTTGGCTTCCCAGGGCACTTGGGACGACTACTTAGACGACTTGGGATCCTTTGGAGGTTCGAATGCTGGGGATGATAACTCTTACGATGACCAGTACGATGACGATGATGGTCAGTATGGGGGGGGTTCATCATCAGGATCGTCTTTTGTCGGCGGAGGAGGTGGTGGGCATCATGGCGGACATGGCGGAGGAGGTGGTGGGCATCATGGCGGACATGGCGGAGGAGGCGGCTGGTGGGGAAGCGACTGGGAAGGTAGCATCGCTAGCTGGTGGGCAGGTCTGTGGAATTGAAACCACAAACTTTGATGTTGGTTTCTGTTGTAGCATACACATTGCTTGATTAACTGCGTAACTTGATGTTATTTTGAACATACAATCATATTGCCATTATTTCTGCCGTGATGCTACCCAATTTATCCCCCCATGCATCTACTCTTTCCAAGGACCTACAACCTTTACTCTCACATCTATTGGTGGCCGATCTTTACAAGTACAAGAGACTTCAAGCTTGGTGAATACCCTAATGTCAAGTGACTTCAAAGCAGGCCAACTTCCATTGTCAGACTTCATATCAGACTGCATACCTGGAATTGCATCGGTTTTGGGGTTGATAATAATGTGTCGTTTCCCATCATCATCGGTGTATGCATTAGTATCGAAGCAGTCTTCGTGCTCTTGAAGGAATACTTTAATAGAAGCCCCAAGCTTTGGTACAAACACGGTGAATGTTTTCTCGCCGACACTCAAGCAAACTCCCAACGTGGACATAATTGGGTTCTTCTTCAGATAAAGCGACAAAAAGACGCGATCACTTCTCTCCTGTGCTTTTTTTGCAGCCATTCTCTTTTCGTTGCAATGCCCAGCAGACGCGTGAATCTCACATTGATTTTGTGGAAATTCATCCACATTATCGTCAATTGTTGCCTGCAGTAAACGATGAACAATAACATCGGGATAGCGGCGAATTGGAGATGTGAAGTGTGTGTAGTAGGGGATATTCAAAGCAAAATGGTGCCAATCTTCTTCAGCAAGTTCGCCGGCTGCAATATATTCCGCAGGCTTCATTGGCGTCATCAAGCTCTCCGTAACACATTGTACGACTAATTCATCGTCGCATTCACGGCTTAGACGACTTAATGAAGCCTGAAGTGTGCTAGAATTTGTTGTGTCGATATCAAAATTGAGAGCTTCCTTGGAAACATCTACAACACTCTGCATCCCCAGCTCAATCGGAGGGGAGTGGTTGCGCAGCAAAGCCCTTCCATGTGCGTGCGTGATGAGTCTTTGGGCAACGAAATAGTTGGCCAGAAGCATGTACTCTTCAATCAATCTATTACTATCTCGAATTGGATACGGTGCACATAATTTGGGTGTCTCTCCATCGTCTTCGAGCTGAAACGCAAGTTTGATACCATTTAATGCCAGCGCACCGTTCCCAAAACGCAATTTCCTCCGAGCCATAGCAACTTTGTGCATCAAACGAACATCCGCAGCAACTTGATCAATGGTATGCCCCCCCGTGGGCTGGCGACTCTTTGGCCACAATGTTTCATCTGCCTGTGCCTCTCCTGTGGCCACTATTCTGTCAATAATATTCTGTGCAGTTGCATAGTCAAGTCGAGCACATGATTTGATAACCGTTCTACCATACCAAATATCATCTTCTGGCTTGTTCTTTCCTTTCCGGCCCTTCTTGCTCAAGGTGCCATCGAGGTTCATTCTCCAAACAACGCTGAAGGCCAATCGCTCAACGTTTTCATTAAGACTGCATGCAATTTCGCAAAGTGGACGGGGCAGCATTGGAATTACGTCATTCACCAAATATACAGTTGTAGCCCTTCTCAGCGCCTCTTTATCAACAGCACTGCCAGGCTGAATAAAATGAGACACGTCAGCGATATGCACACCAATTTCTACTCGACCATCAGGGAGAGGCGTGATGTGCAACGCATCATCCAAATCTTTTGCTGTTGTTGGATCGATAGTAAAAATACGATGATTTCGATAGTCACGTCGTCCACGGCACATTTCCTCTGTTGGCTTCCATCCCATATCCTTTTCAACCACACAGTCGCTTTGTGCTTTGTTATCCATGAATCTACCCGATTCAACCGCTTTATCAACATCACGGAGGACTTCAGCCGGGAAGTCACCGTGATCAACTCCATTTTCTACCAATAGTGCCTTCGTCTCGTCCTCAACATTGCAGGAACCACATAATTTTCGTACGTTTGTGCAGGGAGGCCATTTATTCATTGAAGACCACGAACCAAATACATATTCCGCTTGATATAACATCTTACTCTTTTCACTAGCCTCGTCGGCGTTGGCATTATCGTTCCCATCTTCTTCAAATTCTTTCATACCAGAGGGGCACATGAAGCGAGGCAAGCACTTGTTATTCGGCACTAGAAGACACCTGTTGCCATCAGGTAATTTAGTAAGTGTCCCGACAATTATCCTTTTGGGAATAAGCTCCTTGAAACTTTCATCTTCGGGTTTGAACTCAGATGCTTGTTGCCCTGGCCCAACAGATGGTGGTACAATACAAACAACTCTCCCTGAATACTGTCGCTCACTATTTGCTTCATTTGTATCCTCGACCCCTTCCACATCGCTATTCTTCTTCTTCAACCTTTTTCGAAGGTTAAGAACAGGGTCCCAAAGGCTCATTTGTACTTGATCATCGTGCCACCTCTCACCTTCTCCCTCCTCTTGGATATCAGCGTCACTTTGCATCTCAGCTCGACAAGATTCTGAAATCTCATCATCATTCAAATTCAATTGATCCATGAAGTCAACCATGGTGACATCTTTACTTCGCTGTTTCTGTTCATCACCGCCATCTAGAACAGCATCGCCGCCACCACCAACATCATCCAGCAACTCAACGAAGACATAATCACCATCTAATGCTCTATTTCTATCTATATCACTCTGAATCACAACATCACGCGCCAATAATCCTCTGTCACATGTCACAAATGCATTTGCCTTGATATTTGTTTTGCCTCTATTGTTATTACTGTTAGATGATGAAGGAAGAGCACGTAATTTACCACGAATAATTTGTTTCCCAGTCATTGATGTTGTTGAAGAAATTATGGAGGAAGAGGTTGGTGACATGGACATGGATGAATTGTATCGTTGGAGACATGAAGAATGTGTGGCATGGGGTGGGTAGTTGATTTTTTTGGTACGTGATGTACGTTTCTTCTTTTTTGCAGCGGCTATATTATCACCACTGTTATTGATCTTATTGTCATTATTATTTTGTGCAGATGATGAAGATGTAGGCTTTGCCTTTTCATCCTCTTTCTTGTTTGTACCATTCTTCCTGCCGCCATTGCTGTTTGATGAATACGGACGCTTGTCTGATGCCGATTGTTTGGTGTTACGATTAGTGGATTGCTTACTGTTTCCGTCGTGATTGTTGTTCACCTTTGTAGCGTCATTATCATCACGTTTTGCAGCAGTGTTTCGTTGCTGAGGACCTTCGGCTTTTGAAGCCATGTTCTTCTTGGTCTGCGTATGACTCTCCTTCACTTTATTGTTATCCGTAGCTGCAGTATTTTTCAACCCTTTATTTCTATTATTTTGACGATGACGCTGCTGTGAATTACTTTTATTTTTGCTGGGCCGATGCGCTTGGCCATCGACATCTTCACGATTGATCTCGTTGGGCTTTGAAGATGATGTGCTACTGTTGTTTCGCCCTTTGTTTTTATTATTAATTTTATTCTTGTGACCTCCACCCTTTTGGATACTTCCTGCCGGCGGCTGGCTGGTCTGATGCTGCGTCATTGTGATTGTAATCAATTATTATGAGCACCGAATAATTCGTTTGTTCTCATTGGAATGGATTGCATAAGTATCCATCGATGCGTCACTCGCTAGCTAGAGGTCTTACTGCTTAGGTCACTCTACATACTTAGCATACCGTACCCACCTCAAGAAGAAGTATCTTTGTACTTATCCACACAGTGGGCAGTTGTGCCGACTTGCCCCAAGCAATCCCCCAAGACAAGTTTATGGGTGCCAGCAATGGCACTGGTGTTCATTATTTACAAATAAACGTCCGAATTGGTTCCCAAGAAAGGGCGCAAGCTCTCCCGTGCCCACAACCTTTTTTCTGACGCTAGCTCTCCAAAGCTGTCCAACCCGAGAGACTAAATGATACGTTTTCATCAAAGGATTCTTCTCTTCATGCCACACGTTATGGTAGCCAGAGTTCGTTTAGCTTCATGACTCCCATGAAAAGCAAGAAAGCTACAGCATCAGAGGAGAACGAGGAAGTGGATTTATTACCCCTGGCAATTATGTAGATCACCAGCGCAGGAAAGCAGGCAAATTGTCAAGATTCTTCATCGGGCTGCTGCAACAAGTCGTACTTCACATCGGAAAATGTGCGTTGTAGCTCGGATAAGAGTGAAATAACCACGCGAAGAAGGCAATGGCAATTGTCAGGAGAACAACACGAAAGGAAAGTGCTCTGAAAGACAGCGCAATGCATTCTGATAGATGCACAAAAAATGAAGTCTAGCAAGGACGAGTGGTGTGCGATTAAGGGGTGGGGCAAAGGTCACGCAAAGAATGTAAAGGGAAGGATGCTATGAGCGTGCATAGGATGCATGACTTATGCATACAGAGGAGAGGTTGTATGAAGCAATGACACCATCATATGGTGTGCAAATCACTAGAGAAAATTGAGGATAGTGCACCAATGCACGGAGAGAAAAGCGCGAAATTATGCAGCATCAAAGGTTGCGCATCATGTCAAGCAGCAACTGCCCCCGAGGGTTGCAAGAGAAACTCAATTATTCATAGAAGAATGCGTACTTATTTACTCTTCCGTCTCCATTTCCTTCAACTGCTTATTCTTCCGCCCCTCCTTCTCCCTCTTGACAACATACTCCCTCCAACACTTCTCCAATCGATTAAAAAATTCATTCATCTCCTCTTCACCCATCCCCACAGCACATGCAGCAGTCATGTACGAATGCGGATATTGCTCTGTCGAACTCCCAAATCCTTGGAATGTATGACCGGATATACTCTTGATTTCTCCGGTGGGTACGACACGTGTTCCACTAATACATCGTGTGAATAACATGGATCCAAATTTAGTAATTTGGATATTTCTCTTCTTCATCATCTTTCCGTTAATATCATCGTCTTCTCCATCCTCATTGTCATGGACAAGTTTATCCAATGTAATCCCAAATGATATAGTATTTCGTGGACAATCTAATAACCTTTCATCAAATTTCACAGCCAACGCATGGAATTTGTTACGAAATATTGTTACAAGTCTCCTCCTCTCTTCCAATAGACTCTTATACCCATTCAATCCCATGGACAATAATGTAATAAACAAATCAACCACAGGACTTGCCGATGCTCTTCCTGGATAATTCTTACTAATACACGAAATGACATGTTCACTGGGGGATAATAGTAATGCTCCACCCACTGGAACTAAAAAGTTTTTATCCGTGGAGCAGATAATGGCATCGACACGACCAATAGTACATGCTCGATTAAGTAATTTGTTCGTTTGGAGGCATTGGAGGCCGTAGGCGTGATTGATAACATGTGCAATTCCTGCTCCAGTATTAGAAGTAATATTGGTATTGTTCCAAAGTTGAATCAACTTGGCAACCTCATCCACCTCATCCGGAACACGTGGACAAAAACACGATGTGGTAGTAACAACTGCCAATATCCGATGTGAATATTTGTGTATTGCGTTAGATAATTCTTGTAAATCAGTGGATACTTCATCCGTATTAGTGGGATGACGTTTGGTGGGTATTACAATACAGAGAAGACCCGCGGAGAGGATGGCCTTGTAGCATGATTTTTGATCAATTCTGGACCAGAGAACTATATTCCTTTCTGTTCTTGTGGTGGTGGTAGTGGTTGATTCTGCTTCATCATTGGCACTATTGGATGTTGGATGGTTGTCTAATTGGTTAGCACGATCACGTAGTCCAGATAACACCAATGCCATGGACATTCCTGTGCATACTGGTAATAATGTCCCAAAGGCTGCTGGTCCATTCTGATTGTTATTGCTGGTGTTATTCGTGTTATTGCTGGTGTTGTGATTATTTGCAACAGCAGTAGCGTTAGCGTCATTCTTCTGTTCCTGCTGCCGTTGCATCTTGTTGTTGTTGTTCTTCTTCTTTTGCCTATTACTACTACCATGACTACCACTACCACCAGCAACCTGACCATTCAACCCAGCCCCCCTCCTCACCGCATCCAACGTCAGTCGTAAACATAATCGTAATAAGGCACTTGATCCTACCGCCTTGGGTTGAGGTTCCATGACATCCCCCGACCGACCAATTCCATGTCCTAAACCAAAGTGTCGCGATGATACAAGTGTGGAGTAGATCCGTCCCTCACGTTCTCCTGCTCCCGTCCATCTGTGTGGATAATAATTGGTGCTAATCGATGATGATGAACCTCCATCACCTCTATGAATATTAGACGACAGCTGCTGCTGACACTGAACACTCGTTTCACAATTGGTATCCAAACAACTTAATTCCAATAGCAATCGTTGGATTTGTACATCACTCCATCCAACGTCGGGTAAACGTTTGTGCAGGAATAACGATTTGATTTGAGAGTTGGAGGATAGGAGGTTGGTTAATCCGACGGAAGTGTGATTTTGTGGTATGGAGAGGGACGTGAATAGAGTTGATAGGGAGGTAGTAGTAGTGGCTTCCATATTAGTAATTATTTGTTTGTCTATTATTGCTATGTATTTCAAAAGATTTCAGAGCTTCAAGACTGATGGGGATGTGCTGGCTATGCGCGATCTGCAGATCCCTTCTTTTTATGTGGTCGGCAGAAAGGGGGGATGTGGTAAAGCCCCGTGCTTTTCCCCCGCTCTTCGTTCGCTTTTTGAGTCTCGCCGCTCGCCGCCGGCTGTGAGCGAGAGAGAAGACAAATCTCATCATCAGCCGCCCCATAATATTATTACTTGATGTCCATTGTAATACAATAATAATACTCGAGTATGGTGTCAACACATGCATGGAGAGCAACAGGAGCAAGCCCAACAACAACGACGACGACGACGACAAACAATTCGTCTCCATTTCAACGATCACCATTATCATCCAATACCAATAATAATAGCAGCAACAGCAACGGGTATACTACCATGATGATGAACAATTCATCGCTTTTTGGTACTACTATGCCGTCGTCTTCTTCTCATCGGCCATTCATTGCCGTCATTGGTGGTGGACAGCACCACCACCAACAACAACAACAACAACAGCAAGGGGGGAATGGCGGCGGAGCTATTACTGGCGCAGCGGCAATTGGTGATTTCAATTCACTATTGGCCAATTCGAATTCACTATTGAGTTCAATTGGTCGTCAACATCAACGTTGTTCGACTGGGTCTTCTGCTACTGCTGGAGGTGGTGGGGCGTCATTATTATTTGGCAATACATTTTCTTCATTTGCTACCACTGCCGTTGGTGGTGGTGGTGGTGGTGGTGGTGACAATTCCATGCAACCACAACCCTCTCGTCTCCTTGGAGACAAATCTCTTACGGAATTATCCGTAGCATCACGTCTCAACACTACTACTACCAACACCAATGATAATAATAAGTCTCACACCTATGAGGGAGAAGCATCCGCACATCGATTATTGGCACGGGAAGGGTATGGCTTTGATTCGGCACGATTGGGACGATCTGTACGAGAATTGGAAATGAGGGTAGCTACTACTACTACGTCGTCGCATTCAAATAATGTGACAATGATGAGTGGTGGTGGAAGAGGTGAAGAAAAGAAGGAAATGGATCACCATCCTACCAATACTACTTCGAACATCACGGATCGATTATTTGGCAGTGGTGAACAAGGCACCACCACACCCGGAGAAATTGCCTTATTAGCTACACTTCAAGGTTCCTCTCTCCCACAAATACTTTCCTTACATTCCGAACAATGTGTTCAATTGGCTATACGTGGTGCCAAGGAATGGACATACCAACAGGGGAAAATACGTGTACAAAATCGATTACAAAAAGATTGGGAAGAAGAACGACGTGAGATTTTAGGGAGAGGTGTTTTGGGTCATCGATTTTTAATGAATAATATTGGTACTGGTAGTAGTAGCGGTAGTGCCAACAATACAAACAATAATGCTCCTGGAAGTGGAAAGTATGTTTTGTTGGGTGGGGACAACAAAATTGCTTCGAATGTACCATTGTTAGAAGGAGGTGGTAGTAATGCAACAACCACGTCGTTATCAACTTCATCATTGTTGATGTATACTAACATTGTCCCATCACCACAATCTCTACCTACAAATTTACAAGGGTTGATCAAGACTCATTTGATTTCAATTGATAATCACTTGAATAACAGTCCGACTACTGCTACTGGTGGTGGCATGGCATCATCTTCTTCTTCCAAACTTTCCAATGCAATGACATTACTTACCTCACTCCAAGAGGGGTTAAAAGAATTGGCCAACAACAACAACAATAGTGAATTATTGAATCCTGACAGTATGAATGGTTATTCTGACGCCATTTCATTAATCAAGTCCATTTTGAATTGTTCCGTTAGTCTTGGTGTGGTCCCTACTACTACTAATGCAACAACAACATCAAGTAGTGTTACAGATGTGGCAATTCATGTGATGGGATCGTGTAATTTCTTTGCACATCAATTTAAACATCATGTTGGGACGGTTGTTCGTGAGGCGGAGTTGTCTGGATTGAATATTCCTGGTTGTGGTGGTGGTGGAGGAGGAGAGGGATTGATTCCCTCGGCACGAGATGTACGTACCTTCACGTCGATTGTGGCGGGGAGTGAAGTTGTCAATGGACGGGGAGGGGTTTGGCCACAGTTGTTTTATGCCTTGCGATGTGGTGATGCTCTTGCTGCGGAATCGATTGTGAAACAATACGCCGCTGGTGGTGATAGTAGTAGTGGTGGTATGGACGGTCGCGGAGAGGAGAGTTTTCGTGGAGTCGATCCTGCTGTAATCGATATCATTTCTCAATTGGTACAATTGCAACAAGATCAAGAAACGATATTTGGTGATAGCACCAATGGTAATACTCGATCACCAAGACAATTGGAGAAGACGTTGTTGTCCCCGTCACAAACCATGGTGCAAACTCGTAGACAGGTTTGTGAATTGTACGAACGGACGAAGACATACATGTCATCATCATCATCTGGTCTCAATGTGGAGTCATTCGTTGTCTATCGAGCTGCATGTTTGGCATTACTGAGTGGTGCCGAATCCATTTCAGAAGTGTCCGTATTGGAATCGTTTGGACTTGTCAAAACAGTAGAAGATTACCTCTATGCCTCATTATGGCACGCGCTTCACCTTGCGGATACATCCTCTACTATCGGTGGCGAGGGGGGATTGCAAAATGTCTCAAAAGCAGTTGCCCGATTGGGCAAACTTGTCAATCAATGGGGACCATCATACTTTGAACAACAGGACGATGACTTTGGTGATGTCAGTGCCTCGGCAGCGGTAGCTGCCGCGGCTGGAGTGGCAAGTGCTACGCAAAAGGTTTTAGTTTCTGGTGGATGGGCTTACACTCTACCATTGTTGGCATCTCAACAATACGCTACCGCCCTTGCATATCTTGCCGAGGCTGGTGGTGGATTGGGATTGCTCCAGGCAACACATGTTGGAGTTATCATGGATGCAGCGGGTCTTTCTGTGTCTGATTATTCCAACTCATCTAATGTGCCGTCATCGCAGACGCTTGTACCCATGCTAGTTGCATCGTTTTCAGCCAGTTTACAAGAATTAGATGCAGAAGCAGCATTGAAATATCTTGTGCTGATGTCTGACAAGGGCAAATTTGTCAAGGAGCAAGTTCAACGACTCCTTCTTGAAACCCGTCAGTTTGAAACGCTAGCTGGGAAGTTGGAATCGGATGGATCAAGATCTAACGCAGCGTTGGATGCATACTTTTCAAAGAGTAACGTGTCGTCCATCCTCGCGGATGGAGCAAATGTGGCAATCCAATCAGGAAAGCCTGCCGATGCTGCGGAGCTACTTGTCTTGTCAGGGCACTTTGGTGCCTTGTTTACTTTGATGAATAGAGAGTTGGCCGCATACCTAGTTCCTTCATCTCAGGAGGAATTCGCTAAACGCCAGTTTTGGTTCAATGCGGCAAGTCAGTTCCATGCCATTCATCTTGCGCATGGGAAGATGTATGTTCAAAACGCATTGGAATCGGAGGGGCGCATGTCGTTGGGCAACACATTCCAACTCTTGATGAATTTAGTCGTATTTTTTGATCGGTGCCGTGGAAATCAGTGGGAAGGTGCGTGGGTGCTCATGAGCAATCTCAATTTATTACCCAAGGCTGATTCGGAAATGACCATCAAAGTGGAAGCGTTTTTTCAACTAGACAATTGTGTGAGGCAAGTATTCCATCATGTTGTTCTTGCCGCGATGGAGGCCTTGTGTCACTTGTTCCGATCGCTGAGGCAAGAAGGGGCTGGTGTGTCAATTCAACAGCAAAATACAATCGATCAGAGACTTGATGAACTTCGAACTCATGCTAGGCTGCTGGTGACATTTTCACGTCTCCTCAATCTTCCGGGCTTGGGTGATGGCGATACTTATGTTCGCATCGCCCAGTTGGAGAAAAATATGATGTAAGGGCAATAGATAAGTAAGGACAGTATCGTAATACATGATTTCTTTGACACAAGAGAAGTAATTACTTTACCCTCTTGATCAAGGCGACGAAGAACCCGCCTGTGTCTTGATCCTGAGGAAATAACCTACAACAACGATGCAAGGAAAGGTTTTTGATTGCCGAGTTCGGCCAAAATGATGCGTTCGCCTCTCCAACCTCCGCATCAACAGCATCTTTGTATGATTCATAGATTGAAAGGCTTCCAAAGTCATCCTCGTCTTTCTCAAGATTGTTTTCGTCATAGAAAGCAACTTTCCAGCTATCAACTCCTGGACGTATTCTAAAACCAGGCATTAAATCCTCAGGCCAATCTAAAAGCTGGTAAGCGTTGTCGTCTCGGTTCATTTCGCTCAAGGCAGCTGAAACAACAGCTTCATCTTCTATTGGGTTGAGCGAACATGTACTGTAGCAGATAACTCCACCCTTTTTGACTAATTCCATCGCTCGCACTAGAATTTTGAGCTGCAACCCATGCAACTCGTTGCTGGTACGTGGACTCCAAATCGGAAGGATATGAGGATCTTTTCTAATTGTTCCATCACCCGAGCAAGGCACGTCGCATATGATAGCATCAAATAGCTTCTTTGATTTAGGAGATGGAAATACCGATGCATCAAAATTTGTGTAGGTAACTCGATCTGTCAATTCTGTTGGCACCCCGGATCGATGGAGTGCTTCACGGAGACTATCCAATCGTTTTGGATGTACATCGTTTGCAATTACTCTGCCTCTTGTTTTATCGACACTGACTACTACTTCTAGCGCCTGTGCTGTCTTCGAACCAGGAGAAGCGCACATGTCGAGAACTTTGGAACCTTTCTTCATGGCACCAACTGCTTGAAGACTAAGAACTGGGAGCATAGAACCCAGATCTTGTCGTGCCAAGGTTCCGTTCATGCTTGCATCGATGACAATAGACTTTAACTCCGGACATAGGTGACCAAGATTGAATTTGCACAAGTTTGAGCCTGGTGTAGATTGATAAATTTGCTTTGTTGGATCATATGATACTGGACTGACGAAATTAGAAAAGTTCGAAAGTGTTCGAGTAATCTCAGAAGAGTCGGCAGATTCGTGTTTTCGTATTCTCAACGTTAGAGGCAATGGTCTTGATAGTGTATGAATAAAAGTTGTCAAGTGAGGATACTTGTTTGATTTTGAATTGAAAGCTTGAATAAGAGGATGATATGTGTCTACATCGTTTGCAGTCGCCACATGAGTGTCGTCTCCCTGGAAGTTCTCTGTAATTGCATCAGGTGATGATGAACTCGTACCATTCTTTTTTCGCCTACGCTTCTTAGCAGCTCTTGAGTTGCCTACGACTGATTTGACACTACCGCTTACAGCTGCTGCAGCTGCAGCAGATGTGGAGCTTTGATGATGGCTGTCATTACCATCTGTCACAACACCGAGCGGTTGAGTTGCATAGTAAGACAGAAAGAGATGATAGCCCGCCCCAGATTTTCGATGCCACAACCCTCCTGCATCTTTCCTTGCAGAAGAGAGAGGATTGTTTCCAGACTTCTTTCGTTTCGGCATGTTATTGTACTGAGGTGTTTATTTTGACGCAAATTCTTTGGATGGTTGTAATGGGTGGGTGTTTGGATGGTTTGCCTTTGAGGAATTGATATGGTCCTACACATCTCGCTGGCCAATCGCCACTTTCCCTCCACACCTTTCATCTCCAGAGCTTTTACTCAGCTAATCCTCATTTATGATGGCAAGCTACTCATGATAATATGCCACTCCACCGCCGCTAATGCATTAATAACTCCTCTTTACATGGATAATAGAATAACAAAGTTGATCATGGCGGCCATCATCGGCATGTCCAATATCAGGGCAGCACTAAGTGCACGCACAAGATGTAATAGTGCTATCATTGATGCAACAAATTCAAGATTTCATCACACATCGTTATTGCAGCGCTCTTCGATATTGGGTGCTAGTTCATTATGTACAACCTACGATAGGATTAATGTAGCATTTGCATCATCTGCACCGATACGAGAACAGTATGCCCGACGGTCAGTAAGATCAAATCAATTACCTTCGTTCTTCTCATTCGAAAATACATCATCAACATCATTATCAAAGCGACATTTTCACTCCTCAACGATTTTGATGGCAAAAAGAAAGAAGAATGGAGGCAAGACAAAGAAGACAGAGAAAACTCCTAGCAAACGCAGTATCAAGTTGAGTAAAACTGCTGAGTCAGATAGTGATGATGACGATGACGACGACGACGATTTTGATGACACACTTGAATTTGAAGATTTAGAACAAGAATCTTCACCAGCTACTACTACTACCACTACACCCTTTGCAACTGAATATCACGCACCAGTCATGCCAAATGAGTGTATTGATGCTTTACTACAACAGGGAGTTTTTGGAGAACTGATGAAGGATAAAAAGGATCGATGGCGGAAACGAAAGAGTATTGTCGAGGCAAAGCTCAAAAAGGCTGGTCTTCTTGATGATGATGATGATGATGATGATGATAACAGTGATATTGACGACGAAGTTGACAACCAAGAAGCTTCAAATTGCGCAGAAACATCTGGAAGCATCAGACGCCCAAGATTATTTGTCGATGGAACCCTTGGAGGGGGAGGACACTCTCAAGCCTTGCTTGAACAATTGAACCCCGAAGATATTCTCATTGGTTGTGATCAGGATTCCGAGGCTATATCTACGGCTTCGGCAAGATTGAGCAAATATTTAGGTACCAGTGAATACATAGTTGAGAAAAATGAAAAGCTCACATGTGGTTGGGACGAAGGAAGGCCAATGTTTATTCCTGTTCAATCTAATTTCAGAAACTTGGTATCTATTTTGTCACGTATTCGGCATCCAACTAGTGGAAAGCTACTCTTGGGGAAAAGACCGACGAAACAAGGCAGTGAAACAGAAGAAGAACTAGAATTTCCGAATGGGGTCAACGGAATGTTGTTGGATCTCGGAGTTTCATCTCATCAAATAAACACGGGTGAACGCGGGTTTGCATTCATGAAGGATGGGCCACTAGACATGCGCATGGACAGCAATTCAACCACCGCGGCAACTTCATCTCTTACTGCGGCTGATATCTGCAATGAGTTTGATGAATCTACACTGATATCAATTCTCAGAACATATGGAGATGAACCGCGTGCCAAGCGGATTGCCTCGGCTATCATTGAATCACGACCATTGCATACAACAACTGACTTAGTGCATGCAATCAACTCAGTAACGCCAACATTTGCTAGGCAAAAGAGAGCAGGACTTATCGCAACATCAGCTAGGGTATTCCAAGCTTTGCGAATTGTTGTCAATGAAGAAGATGGAGCGTTGACAGAAGTGTTGGAGAGAGTTGCTCCATGGGCCTTATCGAGGAGTGGAAGCCATCATTCAAATGCTGGCAATAATGGCAATAATAGAAGTGACGGTGATGGTGGAATTTTGGCCGTGCTATCATATCACAGCATGGAAGACAAGATGGCAAAGCGGGTGATTCGTGATGGTAGTGTAGATCTTGTTGGACGCCGTGGAAGAGGAGGTAGCTTATTTGAGAGAGATTTATTCGGAAATATTATTCAAAACGATGAAATTGAAGAAGGAAGTCATGTTCCATTTGAGCCACTCGGGAAACCACAAAAGGCAACTGAAGAGGAAGTTGCAATCAATAGCCGAGCACGCAGTGCTACGTTGAGAGTGGGTATACGAATCTAAACTCAAAATTTGTCTTTTAGTTGCTATCTACAAATTTTCAATGATACATCTATTCTCGGGCAGGTAGAAGTGCCGCAGAGGCTTTCACCAAATCTTATGATACTTGTGTCCTTTCTTTGAGGTAGTGACAGGAGGATTCGATCAGATTCGCTTCGATGCAGGAAAGACCGACACATGCCGGAGAATCATAGATACCCAAAAATACCCCCGGGGGGTAAATTTGAGCTAGGCTGTAAATGAGGGGGGTATGTGAAAATGAGCCCCCTTGTGCTTTGATCACAAACTGTGCGAGACAAGTACATTGTGCTCTGTTGATTGACTCAGGGGAAGGAGTAAAATCTTTTGACTATGTTTCTAGGTAGTCTGAGATCAAGGGGGGGAGAGGGTACATGTGGTCAAAATGGGAGGATATCGGGGTAAAAAGTCCAAGTACTGAGACTGAGATGCGATACAAACCGCCGCTCCGACCTCCCTCCTTTCAAATAAACTATCCGCACCAAAAACAAAACAGAAGTTGCCAACCATGCTGCGCTCTGACTTCCACATGCCCTCCACTCTGAGGAAGAGTGGATGGCCTTGGCATCATCGATTGGTTGTCTTTTTATTGCCTTTGGTTGTGGCAGTTGCAGCTGTTCAGCTTTGTTTCTCTCACCAACGCGTGAAAGTGAAAGACTTCACTCCTTTAGCAAAAATGCCCAGCGTTGTGGCAACTTATGAGGCCCGTTTGGAAGCTGTCGAGCGCAATATCGAGAGAGATGATGCGTCAGTGGATGCAACAATCATCGACCTCGAGGATACTTCTGAGGAAAATGGGTTACGCCCGACTACTAGTAAAGCTAGATGGAAGCATGATGAGTCGAGGGAGGAAAGCTACCTTGACAATGGCGCTCCTGTGCGCAAGGACATTCAAGCCTCCTCTCCATTTCGCAGCAAGACAAACACTGGGAAAGTCGTGTTGCATGTTGGCCCACACAAAACTGGTTCAACTACTATTCAGGCCGCCCTCAACACAGAGTCCTACATTCACAGTCTGTTTGTGGACAACTACATCACATCTCAAGAAATTGATGCAGTCTCCACCAAAAATGCATTGAAAGATTGCTTCGAGGGGAAATGTTCAAGCAAGATGAAGCTGCAGATTAAAAAAGCGCTGAAAGAAAATCTCAATGTCATCATTTCAAGTGAACAATTTGATTATTATAGGCCTATCGAGGATATCAAACATTTCTTCAGAGAATTCAGCAGTGTTCAGATCTTGGTTGTCTACCGCCGATTCTTTGAGTGGATTCTGAGCAATTATGTTCAGTTGAGGAGAAGTCACTGGGATGAATGGTACAAAAATAAAGCCATGAAGCGCCAGAACTTTGTTCAATTCTTCGAGTCAACGAACATTTCTTCCATATACAAGCTCGACAGATACTCGGTCAGCGCTTACAAAGATTACAAGAAACACTTCAATGTTACATTGGTGAACATGCATGCAGCAAGTGGAGACGTCTTGGATAACTTCTTTTGCAATCCAATGTTGAATGCAACCGGCACATGCAAATTGAGGAGAGACAAACAATTGCAGCTAGGACAACATAATGTCGCACCCAGCAATGCTGTCGTGTATGATGAAATCGCGATAGCTGCATGTGATGCCAAGCTGTTGAATCCTACCAAAATATCACGAAAGAATGCTCGTAAATTGTTCAAACATCATCAGGAGATATCTTTAAACCTCACAGCTCTTGACATACCCAGGCGTTGTCCGTCAACGCAAAAGTTAGATGAACTTTTGGCAGTGTCCCTTGAGGTGGAACGGGAGTACTTTCCAACATTTTTTGCCTCTGAACAAGGAGAAAAGGAACTCCGTAAGAAATTTCAAAACATGGTGTCAAAACTGAGTTTCTGTTCCGTCGACACGGCCAAAGTACTTGCCGATCCTGCATGGGGAGGAGTGTTCTTGGAAGCAGATGAGTTCATGTAAAAAGTTAGTGAGCGCCGAAATAGTCAAGCTTAGTTACTTTATCGAAGACTGTGAGCCCGTACCAGGAAAGCTTTGAAGTTGTTACGTATCCACTTATTGTACAAATTTTTAATGTGATACATCTATTAGGCAGCTAGAAGTGACCTAATTCTATTTTGGCAATCTTGTTTGGAGGTGGTCTAAACTCTGGTGAATCTCAATTTCACTTTTGAAAGTACTGCAAGTACCCGTGCAAAGCGACAGCCCCACCAGTGTGTAGGTACACAACATTTTCACCTGGCTTGAAATACCCTTTGCGACAATAGTCGATCAAACCAGCCCCAGCCTTGGCAGAGTACACTGGGTCGAGCAACAATCCTTCAAGTTCGGCAAACATACGAATCGCCTCAATAGTGCTCTCACTGGGCGTTCCGTAGCCAGGTCCCACGTAGGAAGAATCAACAACAACATCAGAAGCATTTACACAGTCTGGCATGCCAATCTTCTCAGCAGTAGCTTCAGCAAGTTTGCAAACTTTTTCTTCTTGAATATCTTTTGCGAACCGCACGCCATATCCCAAAAGAGGAATTGTAGATCCACAAGCTTTCAACCCTGTCACCAAACCAGCTTGTGTACCAGTGCTACCGGTCGCGTGAACAAGATGGTCCACTGCTAATCCCTGCTCCTCAAACTGTTGCACCATTTCATAGGCACAGTTCACATATCCTAAAGCACCTGTAGGATTTGATCCGCCACCGGGAATAACATATACATTATGCCCCTTCTTACGGTACTCCTCTGCAACAGCTTCAAGTTCTGCGGCCATGTCAAGGTTAGGACCTCTCTTCTCCCGAGTTGCGCCAAACAGATCGTCCAACATGACGTTACCGTTTTCGTTGTAGTCTGAGTCACCTTTAACACGTTCCTCGAGAAGAATGTGACATTTCAAACCAAGCTTGGCAGCTGCAGCAGCAGTTTGACGACAGTGATTCGACTGAGTTGCTCCCTGCGTCATCACATAATCAGCACCCTGTTCGACAGCCTCTGCCATTAACCATTCAAGCTTCCTTGCCTTGTTTCCTCCTGTAGCAAGTCCAGTACAATCATCTCGTTTGATATAAATGTTCACACCGTTCAATGCCTTGCTGAGACGAGGACAATACTCCAATGGAGTGGGCAAGTGTGCTAACTTAACTCTTGGGAATTGTTCTAGCTCCTTTTGCTTCTGGGCCGCGGAAATGGCTGCAGAGGAATCTGACTCGATGGAAAGATCAGATGAGAGAGACGAGACAGCAGGTGGTGCATCCTCCATGCTTTTCATTTCTTTGTTAGCGGTGAACATTTTTGGTGTAGTAGATGGAGACACAAATGCGGATGATGCTGATGGTAGTAGAAAAAGTTTAGCGGCGGTTGCTACGAATGTAATTGGAAAGATTTTCGTTGTTTTCATTATGAGGCGTTGTATTGAAGTGATTTACCGGTTTGCCTCTTGCCTCGCCGAGCGACTCCGATAAAACGAAGCAAGTCCAAGATGGAATCCAAGATGGAAGAATTCCGAGCAGCAAAACTTTTTCTGCAGCTAGCATTCCGTTCTCTTTAGTGGATAGTATCTTCGAATTAAGACACCTGTCCAATAGCAGCTAGCTGTGTTGTTGATATTATAATTTTTACCATAACGTTCGTGTAACCGTTCTAGATACAAAAGGGTAATTTAAATAATGTGAAAGAAGTTGGTGAAAGGTTGGTAGGAGAAGTCTGCTGCTTTAGCCAGTGATATGAACAACCTACGTCTATTGTTTTCTAACGTGGCCTAAAATAATACTCAATGAAAGAGAGATTGTTAAACTTAAAAGTTGGGACTTGTTTGTTGCTCTGAACACCTCATCATCAATATTTCTCCTCGTTTATCTAGCTGCAGCAATTCTCAACACAGCTATTGCGTAGAGCGGGGCTAACACACTTGTCATCAAGATATACCTCACAAAAAGCCTTCTTCAATCCTGGAGCTGTGCCAATTTCTTTCCCATCAACGCTTACCTTAACACCTTCATCTGAACAATCAAATCGCAACGTAGTACCAGGTGTTGCTGCTCCCTTAGCTGCCACACCATCTAAAATCAACTTCTTCAATGTCTCCACTTGTGCTTTATTGCTTGATCTGGGGTTAACACTTTCAGCTATTGCATCCGCCATTTTCTCTGCCCCAACTTTAAAGTTCATCTTTAGCACAAATGTCGTTTTGCTTGTGGCAGTTATCGATTTGCAAAGTGTAGAAAGAGCATCCGATTTAGTGACTGATGAAATTCTCTCCTTCGCGTCGTCACCTGAATACATTCCCACTGAGTAGACCTGACGTTTGACGTTTGTAGTAATAGAAATGTGTTTTATATTTTAGAAGCGAAGATATATACATCTCTAACATTGCATTTTATGGTGTTGCGTACACTGTTTACGATTAATAGCATTTTGTGAACTGTCCAGGAAAGCAATCGATCTCACCTTGATTGGACCCTTCTTCCTCACTCCAACTCCAAACAGTGACAGACCGCCGAGCTTATCATCGAAATTGATTTTTGTGGCGCTGTCCACAAGAGCAGCCGCTGCAGCATCTGCGGGATGGAGAAGACTGCTGAGAGCTGAAGCTAGCAGTGAGAGGAGGGTTATGGTCTTCGATAAAGCCATTGTTGATACTATCTCTAGGAGATACGATATATGTTGTGAAAGGTGGAAGGTGGAAGGTGGAACAGGGTGGAATGAAGCCAGGGATATGCAGGGATTATCGCGACGGAGATAAAAGAAGAAGGAGAGTTATCCGTAGAATCACCAATTAATCACCAGTGACGCTGTCTGTGGTCGCGTAATATTATTATGATGAACCGATAATAGAACATCAAACGACTATCTCAAACATTCTCTATCAAGGGGATAAATAATGTTGCACGGGCGGTAAACGTACGCATAGTGTCGTCGTTCATATATGAATAAGATGTCTAGCGGATTTGGAGCCACCGTGATTGCGACATGTCTTGCCTCACAGATGATGCCATCGTTGTCGTTTGTGTTGACGCCGACATCACACCGTGTTGGGATGAACAGCCAATTGATTTGCGACAGATCAACGCTGATACAGCTCTCGGCTCTCCGCCAGCCGTCAGCAAGTGAAACCTCGACAAAAAAAGAACCCAGCATGGGCGACATGACTCTGACTCAAATACTCCAATCGTTGAATAGATTGAACATTCGATATCCTCCCGACGCGGCACGGGCTGAATTGGAGGAGCTGCTGAGTCAATATTACAAGTCTACTCAGACAATACCAGAATCGCAATCGACATCATCATCGAAGTCTCCTGCTCCTCCTCCTTTTGCATCATCAGCGCAAAACGACGGACCCAACATTGTTGATGCCGTCGTTCTAGATGATGACAAATCGGTGAGTGACGAAGAATATTACCAGCAGGATCAAACAGAAAGAGAGACTGTGAATCGTCATCAGTCGCAACAGGCACATAATCGTCAAACAAGGCAGGGGAGAACGACACATAGACCAAACAACAGAACTTATGCCAGCAGCACCAGCAGGTACCAATCAGAATACCGTGAGAAATCCAATCAGCATCATCGTCAACGAAGGCGAAAGAATTATGATTTATACAACAACTATAATCCCACTACCAATAGGGCGAGAAGAAGTGATACTATAATTGACCTTGATACATTTGATATCCCCGACGAACCGAACAAACGAAATGAATATTATGATAATGGGGCGCAAATATTCCTCATGGGATTTCTAGAAGCGGGAAAGACGGCAGCACAACTTGCATTAAGTTCTGTAGCAGAGGCTGTGAATCCTTTTTCTGAAGAGAAACGGTGGTATGATGAAGAGCGAGGTCGTGAAATTTTGGATGTAAGTATATTGGATTACTCTCCTGATTACGGGAGGAGAACCCAACGACGTTACTCAAGTGAGACGGGGAGGCGACCACGACGAAGAAGAGAGATGTCGTCAGGGAGAAGCTATGGTGATTCGGATCGTATAGGAAGCTACATACCACCACGACGACGTAGGGTTATTGAGAGACAACATGCTTCGAACGATGACGGAAGACAAAGCAAGGATTACCCAGAACAACCTGACTCGTTCTCAGTAGCAAGGGATAATAGCAGCAGTGCTAGCGACAGCGATGGTGGGGTTATTTCTCCAGGACAAATTACAGAAGTTGAGCAATATGTCCCCCGAAGAAATGGAAGAAAAAGGGAAGATAGTACAAAACCTATTTATGGATTGTATAATGATGAACTTACTGATCAAACCACATCAAATCGTCTCTACAATGAGACTGAACAGCGACATGAGCCACAACTACACCCCAACCACACGCATCCAAAGAAATTATGGAAGAAACGTCTACGCAAGAAGTTTGATGCTGCGCTTGGTTTACAGTCACCGTCTTCTCCGTCATCGTCAGAATCATTTTATGATTCTTGGACGACACAAGTAGATGGGGTGCATGATGGGCGCAAGGAGGCGTTGCGCAGCGAAATGAATAGGCGACAATTGCCAAGGGCACCACTTCCAAATAATAGACGATCAAGGATGCGTGCCAAATTGAAAACGAGCCAAGTCAGCAACACTGCAAAGTCGTACTTAGATGAGCCACCCTTTTGGAGGAGAGATGGCGGCACTATCGCCTCAGTATTATTTGATAGTCAACAGCCGTCATCTCCTAAAAGTGGAGGGGTGGAATCGCGATCAAAAAGGAGGTATAATACATCTTTGGATACTTTGGAGGCGCTCCTGCGCTCGCCACTGGGACGCAGGAACACCGTGACTTCACTTGTTGTCTTCATAACAAGGACGAGTCTGTCTTGGTTTGGTTCCTTGTGTCGATGGGCTGGAGTTAGAGGTACCATCCCACAACCCATCGTTGTTACTACCGTCTTTGCAATGGCGATCAGCTCTCGGAGAGGTTACAGGGCTTTGACACTGGGTCTATCACTATTGGCTTTACGGATGGTTGGAGAGTTCATCCATGGCTCGTTGCATGGGAATGAATTCTGGGAGGACGACTACAACAAAGAAGCTCACGAGTGGACGCGAGAATAGGTAAAAATATTATTATGAGTATGTGCTCAGTATTATCCTAATTATTATTCTAGAAACACATTCTATGCATCGCAAACTGCCGCCATAGCAGCGCGAATCCTAGCAAGATGGATCGACTTGAAGGAGCTTTTCTCTGCAAACTGTGCAAGACATTTTACAGGGTCTTCTACAGCAGCTAGCTCGTGCTGTTTCTGCAGCAAAGCCCTCGAATGATTCTCGCGTACGTTTATTACAGAAGGAGGAAGTAGTACATCCTCGATTCCGATGAGTTCGTCAATAGAAACTAACTTGGTCTTCATAAGGAATCGGAGAGAATCTCTGCGAGAGCCATAAGGAGTAGATGACATGAGATTCTGGATTCGAAGTTTCTCGAGTAAAGTCTTCACACCAATCGCATTGCACTCTTGCTGACTGTAAGCCACATTCTTGTGGTAGAGCTCATCATCTTCATAGACGAACATTTGTGACATTTCGGAGAAAGAAACTCGATGTGTAGTTTTATTAGTGGTCTTTGGATTTGGACTTGCCATTTTGAATCGTTGAGTTGTACCTCTGGATGCAATATTGATATGATATTGATGATGAGGAAGAGAGTAATATCCACGAGGTCCAAATCCGAGTCCAATTTCCTTATTACTTGCTGTTTTATGTTTAGGTTCTCTCAGAATTCTCTCAGCAGTTTTCACTTTTCAACTAAAGGATTACACCTTTTCCCGCTGACAAACTAATCGTAGTTTCCCTTAGCGTTTTATAAATGACTCCCTTTGCGTTCGTGCCAGCCAGCTGCAGCAGCTGTTAAAGAACCCAGTACCGGTAGACATTAACTGAAATTAAGGTTATTTGATCCCTTGTGTTTGCATGATGATGATGGCCAGCGAACGCCAGCCAACTGCAGATGTTTAACCCAGCACCGGTTGAATTAACCAAAGCTAAGGTTAATTGATTTCATCCGGCAAACGTTTGCAGGATGACTGGTATGATGGCAAGCGAGCGCCAGCCAGCTGCAGCTGTTAATCCAACAAATCACGAGCAATGCATCGGACACAGCTCGTACATAATTGATGTGTCCGCGAGAGCGAGTCGTTTATCGCTCTTTAAGTGTGTAACCTGTGATTACTGGTGTAATCAGTCACTCAAATATACATCACATCAACATCACCCTGGAAAAATTTCAATAAATTGGATGCAGTGATTTCAGATGATGTTCGAACAACTCTTTTCAACTATGTACCTCACAATTGGTCCCCAAATAGTGTTACAGTCGCTCAATAGAAAGATGCTGTCTCCAACTTGTTCTTTAGTTTTTGAGTAGTACAGTAAAACCATGATAAATTTACAAGTAATAGTCAGCAGATGCTAAGTAAATAGCTGCATGGTTTACGGTTCGCTCATGTTCTCTATTGACTATCAAGGCGAATGCAAAACGGGTATGATGGTACCATACCTACTTAGCAGTATGTATTCACACTTCACACATAGATACTATACAATCCCGCAATAATCCCCCAGTGCAAACCTCCGCCAAATACGACCAACAACTTCCACCCTTTATCTGATCTTACATATTGTACATTGGATGCAGCTATCTTGGTTGTCGGTCTATCATAAAAAATAAACACTCATCAAGCAGCATGAACACGACAACTACTACTCCGCGAAGAGCTAGCTCGGAGAGACGCCGCAGCTCTATCGACGAAGATTCAAACATCTCCTCCAGTGTTAACAGTCGCCTCAGCGATGAAGAATTAAACGCAGTTGCCAACATATCCACACGGCGCCTGTTGGAAAATATGGATGAGATTCAGATAGAGAAGGCAATGGAGGGATTAAAGGTTGTTAAGTTGAGACGAGAGATTTCGTTCAAAAGGATGGACAGCAGACGTAAGTCGGATACTTCTTGTCATACTAATGAAGAAAATGGGGGTGAAATAAGAAGCAGCAGCATTAAAGGTGAAAAGAGTCCAAATGGTGTGGCAAGCAGCGAAGATGACAATAATCATGAAATTCCTCCGCTTCCTTTTGGGGAAAGGAAGGGAGGTATTACAGATAAAAACGGTGCATTGTCCGATAAGTTGGGTAAAATGGCTCTTGACGATGGGAGAAGAAGATTGTCTAAATCGTTGGATGCATATACTACTAATAATTCAATTCGAGATCATGACTATAGTCAGTATTTGAGTGATTCTGACAGTGATGAAGACAATAACACATCAACCAAAGCTGTCCAGGATAACAGCGATGAGATTTCAGCTACACAACCTAGAAAAGAAACTTTCACAAAGATGAGCAGGGGGCTGGCCAGGTTGAGCGAAGAAGATGAGGGGGATAATAATGTTACAGACGACATTGGCGATGTGGAAGAAGCGGCAACGAAACAATTCGTTGGGCAATTATCTCCTGCTTCTCCACGAAAAGTGGCTGCGGCGCGTAGGTTTGCAACATCACTGGGGCCTGGGACAAGCCAATCAATGTGGAAACCTTTATCTGGACCTTCTCTTGAGAAGAAAAAAGACGATGAAAAAAAGGAGGAAGCAAACAAACCCGTAGAAGGCGAGTCAAGTGCCGGAGGGGGGGTCGGGGGTCTCTGGAATAAATTTAGGAAGTCTTTGAGTGGTGAATCATTCCCAACTGTCCAGAGCGCTGCTTCATCAAAATCAACGCAGCCGAAGACAATTGATGGTTCCAGATACTTTCGGCGAGGGAAGAGAAGGGCAGAAAGATGTGAATTTTTGGAAGCAGTGGCACTCTTCAACTTTGCTTTGGTGCGTCAACGGGAAGAATTGGGAAAGAATCACATTGATTGTGGAAGGACGCTGAATGAAATTGGATTATGTTGGATGATGTTAGGTGAGAGGTATCCCGCCATGACAGCCTTTGAGGAAGCGCTATATATCATGCAAAAGAGGTTGGGAGATGGGGCAGAGGAGGTTGCAGAAGTCACCAATAACATTTGGATGGTGTTGCACGAACAGAGGGAAGAAGCGCTGATGGGAAAAGATTGAAACTACACGACTTCTACAGATCTGTATAGTTTTTAGGTAGTTTAATGCCTAAGTAGTGTTAGTGTTAAATAATGTTACATGGTCATTGCATCTCCTCTCTCTTCCCTCCAAGCAGCGCTGCCAAACAATTCTCTTCGAATCTCGACAGTAATCTTTGGATGGAAATGAACTTTCATCAGTTCGCGAAGTTTCTCCTTAGCCTCTACACTAACCTCATTTTTATACCGCTCCACAAAGGTCAGCAATGCTTGATGCCACAGCACTGGTAGCTCTGCTTGTTCATCCTCGGTAAACCTAATAAAGTGATTGATTAGACTTGTAATCACTGGTGCAGGGAGCGAATACTTCTTGTTCAACAACGTCTTAATGAAAATTGACGCCGCTCCATTGTATTCAGTCATCTGTGCCAGCTTATGTATAGCTACCGCAGAATGATGGACTGGAATACTCACTCTTTGCAACACGCTGGCAACAATGACTGCTTCGCGAAGGGTGCAACCTTCTTTGCACAGAGGCAATAGAATACCCTTGAAGAAAGCGGCGGGTTTGTAGACACTCTTCTTCAAAGCCATGTAGTAGTGGTAATTCAATTTGTGATTTGAGTGTATATCTGCTCTAACGCTATCCAACAAGACCAAGTTATAAAACCTTTGAGCCATCTTTGGATTGAGATTCGACGCAAAAATACGTGTAGCTGCATACATCGCTTGCGGAGTCCACAGATCGGGACGTGTGAGGTAGAGAACTTCTTCCCAATTGTGCAACGAAGGAATCACTTTGAAGGCTTTGGGTAGTTTGCCTGATGTGTAATGAGTCAAGAGTTTTCCAATATCGGTATACACCTGCAACAAAGAGGAAATTACCAGTGTTGACATTCCATTGCATAAGATGTGCGTCTAACATAACATCACAGCAATACTCATGTATGTGAACTCACCTGCACTACCTTTGGAGGCAGTTCCATTCCCACCATCTCCTCCTCATCACCATCTTGGTTCATGTTCACACCAGCCTCCTTTTCTTCAATTTTAGCCATGATAATATCCGCCAAGTTTCTCCTTTCTGGCATTTCATCATCATTATTGCCTCCCATCATATTGGACAGCAGTGCTTCCTCATCAGGGGTTAGTCCGATAGTACTGGACATTGTTACATATCCCTTATCGTCTTCTTCCACTAGAAGGTCCTCTTGGTTAAAGTCCTCGTCGTCACTATCTGCATCACTACTATCGTCGTCGTCGTCGTCTCGTCGCTTCACCTTCTGCTTTTGTTTCTTTCCACTATTACCACCACTACTCCCACCAAACTTTTCATTAGACAAGATGTTACGTGCCGCAGCAGCTTCCTCCTCTTGCATCATTTCCTGCTGCTGCAATCGTCCCAGCTCCAAGATTTTCTTACTTGTCCTTTCATCAAGCAGCTCTTCCTCGTGTTCATCGTCATGCTTCTTACTTGCGGCAGAAGATATGACCCTTTTGGATGTGGCATACTTGCCTCGATTGTCATCGTCTTGGATCACTTGACCAAGCGGTGCGTGTCGACTTGAGTGACCAATTTTAACTTTCTTTTGTTCTTTGGGCATGGTATTGTTGTTGCTTGTGTTTGTTCCAATGATATGGCTACTGCTGAATGTCATAAGTGGGTAGTTGCATAGATAATAGCTTTTGTTCTTTATTGTCGCGGCAGATGTAGGTTTGGTGGCGGCGGAGCAAATCATCACAGAACCAAGAAAAAACGGGAGACGGAAAGACCATGTCGGTAGCTTTATATTGATTTCTGTTTTTTTGACTCGCCGGTCTCCGCGATATGGCACATCACGGACCATACATCGACACCATGAACTCCAAAGCTGATGTTTTGCTGGTCGGGTTTGGGGGGACTACTCCAGCGCCGGTAAGTAGTATCATCTGTGTATTATGCACCTGAGATGTGACCTTTTTACCGCTTGTGAGATGATGTAATGTGAGGCACCTCCCGATATGATAAGCGCGATTAGGGCATCTTTCAAAAAATCGCCTTGGGCATCATTAACGAACACTTTGTTTTTCAACTCATTCCTCGGTGTAGGTTCTCGAGTTAGTATCCCAAGCTGTCAGCAAGCACGGCTATCAATCAATCCAACCACTTCGATCTCAGAACTTCGAGTATGAGTTGCTCAAAGCACCATACCGCACCTTTCTCAACACCGCAGCAGGAAAATCTACGGACACACAATTGATCATCTACAACCTCCCTTCTTCTCTAACAGAGTATCTCTCTGAATCGTCTCAAAAAGAAGCAAGTTTCATCCGTTCTACTTTGTTCGCTGGTAGTAATGCTTCCGCCGGTCAAGTCATCACATTTGATTCCAGCGCCAACTCTTTCATCGGAGTTGATAATTCATCTGACATCATCGACTTTATCAAAACCAACCCTACTCTTTCAGGAAGTCTTGCATGTGCAACCCTTGCAGCGCTATCTGCTCTTGACTCCAAAGCCACAGAACAACTTCTCCCCGCGACTTCGCAATCCGACACGGTCGTTCTCATTGGAAGTGGTGGACGTGAGCATGCCCTTGCAGTGGCACTTGCTCAATCACCTCTCGTAAAGAAGGTTATTGTCTGTCCTGGGAATGGTGGAACTCAAGCAGAGGGAGGAAAAATCTCAAATGCTGTTGATAGTGATGGAAAACCCATTTCGAAACAAGACAATGATACGGTGTTGGAACTTGTCAAACGGGTGAATGCACAAATGGTAGTTGTTGGCCCAGAACAGCCGCTTGTGGATGGTGTTGTTGATGTGTTGGCAGTAGAGTGCCCAAGTGTAAAAGTTTTTGGACCCAGTAAAGCTGGGGCAGAGTTGGAGGCTAGCAAGGTTCGTATTGCGTGACTTGAATTTCAATTCAAATGTGTGTGCATTTGGTCTATCTCATTATTTCATTACACACAAAACCTACATGAATAGGCATTCACCAAAGACTTCTTGCAACAACATGGCATCCCAACTGCAAAGTACCAAAATTTTACATCTGCCGATGAAGCCATTGCATACGTCAAATCACTCGACCCCAACGATCGTCAGGTTGTGAAGGCATCTGGTCTTGCTGCTGGGAAGGGAGTCCTTCTTCCAACAACTCAGGAAGAAACGATTGAGGCTGTGAAGGAAATTATGTCCGATAAAGCATTTGGCGCTGCTGGAGATACGTGTGTTATTGAATCGTTCATGACTGGACCAGAAGCCTCGTGTCTTGCTTTCTGTGATGGAAAGACTGCTGTACTCATGCCTGCGGCGCAAGACCACAAACGTGCTCTTGATAATGACGAAGGGTTGAATACTGGTGGTATGGGTGCGTATGCTCCTGCGCCTTGTGTTACGCCTGAAATGCATAAGGAAATTGAGGCAATGTGCATTAAAACTGTAGAGAAAATGGCTGAAAGGGGAACACCTTACGTTGGCGTTTTGTACGCTGGGATGATGCTCACACCTAATGGTCCGTCGATGCTTGAATACAACTGTCGTTTCGGTGATCCTGAGACACAAGTGGTACTCCCACTGTTGGAGACAGATCTTTATGAGGTTATGACGGCTTGTTGTGATGGGAAACTTGACTCTATTGATGTCCGCTTCAAAGAAAATGTCTCGGCGGCAACTGTCGTCTGCGCTGCCAAGGGATACCCCGAATCTTATCCCAAGGGAATGGCAATCCAAGGCTTGGATCAAGCAACGTCGGTTGATAATGTAAAGGTTTACCACGCTGGGACCACACTTGATGATGAAAACATCACTCGCTGTTCCGGAGGCCGAGTACTCGCCGTTACTGGAATGGGATCTAACCTTACCGAAGCACTCGCCGCATCCTACAAGGCAGTGAAACAAATCACCTTCGAAGATTCTAATGGAGACAGCCTGATGCACTATCGAACAGACATCGCCAAGGGTGCCATTCGCAAAAAGCTGCGTATTGGAGTGTTGGGATCGACACGTGGGACAGCCCTTCTTCCCGTTATGGAGGCTATTGCGGACGGATCTTTGCATGCTGAGATCGTCGCCGTTGTGAGTAATCGTAGCCAGGCTCTCATTTTGGAGAAGGGGAAAAGTCTAGGTGTTACTGTAACAACACAATTTGTATCGGCGAAGGGCTTGACAAAAGATCAATATGATGCTGAATGTACTTCCGTGTTGGTGGGAGCTGGTGCAGAATATATTCTGTTGGTCGGATACATGAGGATTTTGTCCAAGCAATTCTGTGACTATTGGGCTGGAAGATGCATCAATGTCCATCCGTCATTGCTTCCCAAACATGCAGGGGGGATGGATTTGGAAGTGCATCAAGCTGTTATTGATGCAAAGGAAACTGAGAGTGGGTGCACGATTCACGAGGTAACTGAAGAAGTTGACGGTGGACCGGTTATTATTCAGAAGGTTGTCAAAGTAGATGAAAACGATACTGCAGAATCATTGAAATCAAAGGTGCAAGCACTTGAGGGACTTGCTTTTATTGAGGCCATCCAAAAGAAGTGCAAAACTACAGTCAGCTATGCAGATGCTGGTGTGAGCATTGATGCGGGCAACTCCCTTGTCGAAATGATCAAACCTGCATGCAAGGCAACTCGGCGGCCAGGATGTGATGCCGATTTGGGAGGCTTTGGTGGTCTGTTTGATTTGGCAGCGGCCGGTTACAAGTCAGAAGACACTGTCATCATTGGCGCAACTGATGGTGTGGGCACAAAGCTTCGTGTTGCTCACATGACTAAGAAACATGAATCCGTCGGAATCGACTTGGTTGCAATGTGTGTCAACGATCTGATTGTCGCAGGTGGAGAGCCGTTGTTCTTCCTGGATTATTTTGCGACGGGTAAGCTTGATGTGAACGAAGCTGCTGCTGTTGTGAGAGGTATTGCCGAGGGATGCGTTCAGGCAGGATGTGGCTTGATTGGCGGAGAGACTGCGGAAATGCCCTCCATGTATGCACCTGGCGACTATGATTTGGCTGGTTTCAGCGTCGGTGCTGTTCACAAGGACAAAGTCCTACCACAAAACGTTTCCGCTGGAGACGTTCTCCTCGGGCTTCCAAGCAGTGGAGTACACAGCAATGGATTCAGCTTGGTTCGTAAGTTGATTGAGAAGGCCAATTTAGACTACGAATCAGCATGTCCATGGGATAAGAATGCTGGCACTGTCGGAGACTCGCTATTGACCCCCACAAAGATTTATGTCAAGTGTTGCCTTCCATTGCTAAAGAAAGATATGTTAAACGGTCTTTCACACATCACTGGTGGAGGTCTACTCGAAAACTTGCCTCGTAGTCTACCCTCGAACGTGAAGGCGGAAATCACGGGACATCCTCCTCTTCCCGCTGTCTTCAGCTGGATGAAACAGATAAGTGGCCTCGATGATTACGAAATGCTTCGAACATTCAACAATGGCGTCGGCATGGTTTTGATAGTGAAGAGTGATGTTGTCGATGAAGCAAAGGCACTGTTAAGGGAGTCAGGTGAAGATGTGGTTTATGAGTTAGGAGTTCTCACTGAACGCCAGGGAGATGAAGAGCAGGTTGAAATGAAGTGCTCTCTTGCATGATCTGTATCGAGAGATAAGTTAGAATGCTAATCAGTGAAAAAATGAGAAGCGCTTATATGATAAGTGTGTATCAGTTACTCCTACACTTTGGTTCGAACCAACCGAAGCCTTTCCAGCACTACTTGAAGCCCCTGGAAGTATTCCCCCCAACGCGGCGAATCAAGTACTGCTCCCAGGTCAACCTCGCAAAAGCTAGTCTTCCTGCATTTATCGAAATCGTCTTTCATACTGTCATCGCCTTCGCCACCAAACTCCTTCTCTGCCTCAATGGATGTGTTCCAGATATCTTGCAATATGTCTTCAGGAAGACACTTCCGTGGAAAATCGTCGTTGGTAAGCTTCAACGTCTCCTCTTGATGTTGGCGTATTAATGCCTCAGCCAACTTGGCCATTCTCCTTGATTTGATATTGATCATACCTCTTCTATGGGCAGTGTAAGCCAATTCTTCGTATATTCTATTTTGACTTCTGTTGATTGCTTTCGATTCTTCCATAATTTTCAATGTTCGACAAGTGTTGGGTGCATTCGGAAGCACATCACAATAAAAACGTACTAATAAACTCTTGCTTTCGTCGTGATAGTTCATAACCACAACATTACGGAAGTGCTTCTTAAATCTTGCAACTGCTGATAGAGTGTACGTATGTTGAATTGCCTCATTGAAAAGGTGATTGAAGTGCAGTTCATGGTATAGACTTGGAAAGAGGCGCTCAGTCTCATTTGCACGTGCCGCATCATACAAATTGACATCCTTATATCTCTCATGGTAAAAACTGACAATCCACTCATAATATCGTCGGTATGTCGCTACAATTGTCACATTGTCCCATCGATTTGCCAAATACTCCTTCAACGCTTCCACCCCCTCATTTTCTATATTGGAGAATTGTTCCGCAGAAACAAGTAGTGAATTATTATTCTGTTTAACGATTTCGATTCCTGCATCGTATATTTCTTGTTCGCACATATCTGCTGACTCCTTAAGCATTCTGTTTAAAGGGACATTCTGAAAGAAGCAGGTGGCAAACACAGTTTGTTTACACCACCAACTAGCAACTTTTTGGATTTTGTAGTTCGTGACACTCTTCTTTGTACTGATCTCCTTTTTTAGAAAAGACCATGGCATTTCATAACCATCTTGGGCAAGTAATTTAACGAGCTTTGAGGAATATGTTTGTATTGCAGTCGTTGCAGTTTTGTAAGGACCAATGTGTATCACAGCATTTAGTGCCTCGTTCTTGCGCTTACTGACTTCGTAATTTAGAAAATCTTCTCTTGAAGTGATTTGATTGCGTTTCAAGTTGTGACCTCGATCCAGCATCATGTGATTTATACTTTCTTTCAATAGCTCATGTCTTGGCGGCTGCGGTTTCGCTGCTGCGAAATTACTAGGATGAATATCCTCATTATTTAGTCTTGTTGTGATACCCAACACATGCATCTCATGATGACCCCCATGAAACCAAGTAAACAAAATTGAAAATTGAATTGCCAATGCCACAGAAAGCAGTCCTAGTAGCACTGCGAAAGGCTTTGTGAGTAGGACGCTATAAATTTGATGCGCCATGTCTGCGAGATGATATAAGTGCCGTATTATTGGTGAACGAGAAATAGATAATCGGCCAAGATATTGGGAAGAAAGAAACTGGTCCTCTACACCGATCCGAGCAAATTTAGACAAGTATTATGGTGGTTGCTGCAATAAAAAATGATCGGACACAAGTCGACACAACATATTTTTTTTGAGCTCGTCAGCGCGGAGTGGAACTCTTCCGTGCGTGCAGAGTGGAGCAGTGAATGCATTCATCGGCTTGGGATTTGTGCGGATAAACAGAAGCGTCTCCATACTTTTATCTCTAGCATCTCCATCGCCTAGCTAGTAAGTTGTTTTGGCGTCGATCTAGAGAGGACGATTTTGTTACAATTAGTACTTTTTGTAGCTTCTTTGATATTAAATCATGCACCAAAAGAGCTTGAATCGCTATCTTGCTGACTCACTATAACTCCATCATTTGGTGGTAGGTGTCGTGCATGCCATCGAAACGAAAAGAAAAAAGAAACGACGATAAACTTACAGCCTGACGACTGAGATCGATGAAGCAAGACACTCTCTTTGGCACGGTTGATTGAGGCCATTAAATTTGCAGCGGCAATAAAAAAGTGTACAACTATTATAATATTATTGAAGGCCGACGAAGAGAAGAATCTGAACTCAGAGCACTCCACCACCGAAAACAGCACAAAATATAGAAGAAATAATATATCATCAGAAACATAATGGTCCTTCGAAAATTCTTCAACAACGCCACAGGCGGACTTCTCACCGCCTTCTCCAATAATAATAATAATTCCAACAGTGAAGAGATTCAACAATTGGAGGCAATGGGATTTCCACGGGAGCGTGCGATTCATGCGTTAAATGCAACAGATAACGATGTCGAACGGGCTGCGGAGCTTTTGCTTTTGGGTGTCAATGAACGTGATTATCCTACTTCTGCGGCTGCTGCTGCTACGAACGACAATAATTCCAACGTCAATGAAGGAACTCACGTGGCCGCGCATAATGAAGAACAAATGAGACGTGCCATTGAAGAAAGTTTGCAAGTGAACCAACGACAGGAGGCGAATAACTTGCGTCGTGCTGAAATTGCTTCGTTACAAAATAATAACAACAGGGTTAAGGCCAAGGTGTTTGGTAAGAAGCCACCTGCTGCTAGCGAAGTGATTGACTTGACGACAGGGGATGATTCCAAACCAGCATCAACCACCACAAAGACAAAGCGAAACACCACAAATGTCAAATCTGCCGCAGCAGTCAATGCAGGCAAGGCGGCAGTCTCTCGCTTCACTACCAACAACAACAAGAACACATCATCTCCAACCTCAACAACTCTTAGTCAAACTCATCCAAACGTCAAACTTCCCACCAAGCTTCAATCCAAATCCAAAGAAGAACAAATACTCCGCACTGCCAATCGTGTCAAACCACACGTCATGGCGGTTGATACACTTTTACGTGTACTCCTCTCCGTTAGATCCTCACCGGACAACATCAAATTCCGTGTAATTGATCGGACTAATGCCAATTATGTCCAATACGTTCGTGATGTGCCAGGTGCAGAAGATTTATTATTGGCAATGAATTATCGACGTAATAATGACTATGCCACGTCGGGTAAGAATGAATTACGATTGGAACGTCATTTAGTCGATGATGCGTTGCTGTATTTGGGTATATCGGCGTTGGAACAAATGAGAGACAGTGATGAGTATAAAACGGGGAAGAAGTTACGCGCCTTTCATGGAGAGATGAGACGTATTGGGAAGGGACAGCAGCAGCAGCAGAATTTGACTGAAAGTGAGATGGATTTGAGATTGCAGTACCTGACAAAGTGTCCAAAAGAGCCACCGGTAGGACGTGGTGCACTTATGCAAACCTATTTGGGTGATGAACGTGAAAAGATTGATGGTGGATTAGCCTCACGAAGATTTGACAGTGATGATACACTGGCGGACATTCTGAACTGGTTAGGAGGGTGCTTTGGGGGCGAATTGTTGGAAAAATTACGTTCAAGAGAATGGTGTCTTTGCGACTTGAATCGGTATCCTATCCTGCCATTAGATGTCGAGAAGCATCAACACAAAACATTGCAGTTTTTGGGATTGTTTCCTAGTGGCAAGTTGGGTGTTCGATTGAGTGAGGATAGTTGGAGGGATGGTGATGAAATAATGATGGATGATATTCATGGGAGTGCTCGTGGGTTGGGTGCAGCTAGTCGTTCAATGCTAAATTGAATTGTGAAATAATGATTGTCAGTTCTCTGGGTGTGCTTGCTGGCCTGTTCTTGCATTCCGTGTCACCACCTACCTACTGTCGTAACCTACGATACGGCGGAATTCATAGGTTTCAATCTGAAACAACTTGGGAATTTTTGGCGCAGCATCTGTTATAAAAAAACGAGAACTAATAGTCAGTGCATCTAATCATTATTATTAGTACAATAACGATGTTTTCCTTATCATCATTCCCCCGCGGCTACGGTAGCTACGATTACTTTGACTACGACGGCTTTGGCCCCGACAGAAGTGGCTGGGCGGAAAAATCCGAAGCTGCCATACGCCGTGAGCGAACTGCCAACAGCAAGTTTGATGAATACCTGAAAAAATGCACCTCCCTCGACGTGAACGATAACTCTATCTTTCCCATTACCGAAGAGGTAGTCGATGCTAGTGTCCATTTGACTGAGGCATGCTGGAAATCTTTTCGCAAGCATGTATGCAAAGCCAAGAGGCGTGAAGCAACATTTGAAGAAAGGGCGGCGATTGGCGACAAAGGGCAAGATGTACGTTATCTCCATTACATGTCCCGTCCACCCCTCCAAGGCACTGGAGGACAAGGCGAAGAAGGAGGCAGCAGCTGCAGAAAAGAAGAAGAAGGCGGAAGAGGCAGCTGAGCGTAAGGCACGTCTTGCTGTACTGCACAAGGAACAGGTCGCGGAGAGGTATTCTAGCATCGTTGGGCTTGATGATGTTGACAATAAAACCCCAGAAAAAGCTAAAACTGACATGATGGATTCATCTCTCAATGTGAAAGTTACATCTGAAGATCTTTTGCAACATGCCATGACTGTTCACAGCAAACGTCAAACTGAAAATCGCCTAGTAAATCAGGCTAAAGAAAGGAAACTAATGTCTGAATTGATGAAGAAACACGAAGAAGAGAAACAGGAGCTACGCAAGAAAATGAAGAGTAATGAAGAGGAATTGCTTGCGGGTGCGAAGACGGATTATGAAAAAGTAAAGGGGAAGATCGAAGAGGCTTGTGCCAAAAAGTCAAGTGCAACAAATTTTGTCACTCCGTCGGCGTCGGCGAAGAAGACTAAGAAGTAAAAAGTGTTATTGGTTATGTGTGCGTTGTCTAATGTCTCGAAGGAAGTGCTATGAATATTGCAATCGCAAAAAACTAGTGAATAAGAGCAATGTAGATTTCGATGTGTAGTGAAGAAAAGCAAAGTGGTGTACGTGTCAATCCTAAAGTAATTTTTTTATAGCTTGCGCTCAACCTACTTAATCTAAAAGTCATCACCTACAATGATCTCTGACAAATGCCTTTGACTTGCATTTGTCAACATGGTGCCTGATCTCTCAAACTCAAATAATTCATTGTTCAATTCCATCTCACGCACACGAGATATGTCAGCGTTGAGTACAGATTCGTCTTCATGCATCAGAATGACACTCCCAATGCCCGTAAACAAGTCTACTGTCCGCTCAACAAATGAGCCAACTTTGATTCCTGTTTCCATGTAAACAAAGGATTGCAAATTGCGGATAACATCGTAGCCAGGAGTGCCGATAACTTTTCCTCGCGAAAATGAAACCAAAATGACTTCCTGTCCTGAGGCTTTGAAGGGTGTAGGAGGCAAATTGGGAGTGATGCTGAATTGCTTCTTGTCAAGATATGAATCCACTGTAACCTCAACTTGAGAATAGCCACCGGTTAATCCTCTTGCAAGTGACCTCCAGTTGCCATCGCCGCCGTGAGCTCGGACATTCATTTCTACCAAACAAGGCCCGGTCGGTGTCAATATAACTTCCGCATGACTTGGCCCATTTTGCACTCCAAGCACATCCAAAACTCCTCTCGCGTATGGGATGAGAATCTTTGCTTCCATTGAATTAGGATCTACAGGAACCATTCCAAAATAAACGAAAGCTGAATTGTTCGCTGGACGTTTGTCGTACACCCAAACCATCATTGTCTTGTGAACTCCGTCCCTACTAACTTGATCAACAACGTATTCTTTACCACGCAAAAACTCTTGACAGAGAACCTCTGTGTTATAGCCACCGTTGACGGCCTCAACTTCAAACAGATGATGGAAATGCTCTTTTGCTTCTTCTATGTTGTGACAGAGCTTCACGCCATCACTTCCAGCTGAATCAGTCGGCTTTAGCACCACAGGGTAATGTTCGGTCTGCAAGAATTTTTCCACATGCTCCCATTTACTTCCTGCTGCTTGTCTCACACTTCTCATGCCTGCATCTCTGATCAATTCTTGCTGAATCTTCTTATCTCTCCTGTTGGCCACCTGTGTTCCATTAGTCCTTAAATTCATTCGTTCTGACACTGCGTCGGCACAATCCACCCCTGCTTCTCCACCAGCGATGCAGGCAACTACACGCAACTTTCCTGCGGCCTCATAGATTGCTCTTACCGTATCGGCTAGCTCTTCAAGCTCGTCCACCTCTGCATAATATTTCATTTTACCTGCAGCTCCTGGAGTATGTGTCTTCATCTCCGCAGAAAAGCCCAAAGTCCAGCATGCAATCACCTGATACCCACGACTTTGTATCTCATTAACTACGAGACATCCGGTGGAATAAGGATCCACCACAACCACAACTTCCTTCGATGCATCGATTGTTGTCATACGCTTCATCAACATGCCCTGTCGAGTTAGTTTGGGATCGTTAGAGAAGATTCGAACCAAAGATGGTTTTTCCATGTCATCCATGCGATTGTTCTTCTGTTGTTGCTTAGAATACGTCGCTGCCGTTGGACGAGCCAAACTTTCAACTTTGGTTTTGTAGTCAAATAATGCATTGATCTCTTCAAGGTAGCGTACGAGATCCAAGTCTTTGTTGAGCTTGGATTCGTCTTTGTTCATTAGAACACAAACTCCTGGACTGGTAGACAAACTTGTGGTGTAATCAACCAAGGAGCCCACCGTGACATCAGTCGAGAGTGAAACAAACGATGGAAGATGCTTCATCACTTGAAATCCTGGCAGAGACGTAACTTCCCCTGCCGAGTGTGAAACTAAATGAACTTGCAACCCATGAGCATTGAATGGTCCGAGCGGTGCATCGGGCAATTGCTCAAATGCCGCAGGATCGAGTAGAGCATCAACCGACGCCTCCACTTGAGAATACCCACCAGTTAAGGCTCTGGCTAAGTGACACCATGATCCGTCTCCTCCATGTGCACGAAAGTTCAACTCAATAAGTATTGGCCCATCGATTGTCACGATGCATTTAGCATGGGAGGGCCCATTCTTCATGCCCATCGCAGTTAGACATTGACTCACATATGGGATAGCCAATGCTGCCTCATGAGATTCAGACGCCATTGGGATCATACCAAAGTTCACGTGACGTTCGCCATTGGCAGGTCGCTTATCATACCTCCAAACCATACACGTTTTGTGCTTTGAGTTGTGAGAGACACTGTCTACCATGACTTCTACTCCTCGGAGGAATTCTTGGCAAATGATTTGTGCACTAGTGCCATTTTTAGAAGAGGCAATGACTTGCAACAAGTACTGGAAATGATCCTTTGCATCTTGCTTTGTGTGACAAAGCTTGATCTTGCCCCCCTGTATTCCAACTTCGTCGAGCTTAACTACCATTGGGTACTTGTCATTGTCAAGAAAGCTTGCAATAGATTCATCATCAAGTGACAAACCACGAACCTGTTTGATAGATCGAAGTCCAGCAGTTTCAAGAAGAGTCTGCTGAGTGAACTTGTTACGAACATCGATCATTGTCGTTAGTGTTGTACACGGTGACAATCCCAACTGTTTTGCAAGTCCATCTGCCAATTGGCTTGATCTGGGCAAGCCACTTCCAGTGATACATCCTGCAATGGTTAGATTGAATCCACGTGCAGTCTCGATGACAACCGATTGGACTATGCCAATCTCTTCGCCGCTGGCAGCACTCCAATCCCTCCCCTCTACTAATTCAAACTTGTATCTCAAACTGGCACATCCATACCGCGCCGGATCACGTTCTTCTAAAGTCGTGGTGGTTGTCCAGATTGCACCGACGTGATGGCCACGTTTTGCAGCCTCTTGGGCGATACGGCACGAAGTTGAGATGGGATCAACGATGAGAAGGAGTGTGGAGTTTGGAGGCAGGGTTGCCTCGACGGGTTTATCGGTAATATAATGCATGATATTTGTAGTAAGATTGTGTGTAGCACTATGCGCAGCAACCCGATGATGATGTTATGAAGTATGGGCAGCAGCAAAATATCATGGCTGATAGATTCGATGGTTGCAATCAGAGTCGCTTCGATTATGTTGATGCAAGTGCAAAAAGTGCATTCTCATAATGCTTCCAAAAGAAAAGGTTCGCATCGCTCGCTGCCGTTTGCCGTTGGATCTCGCTCGATGCTCGAGGGGGCGACAAAGGGTGTGAATCAAAAACAAAACAGGGTGATGATTTAAAAGCAGCTGTTTTCCGCATGTGAGTGACGTGTTTTGTTTGGTGTCAAGGTCAAGCTGGTAGCTGCGCATCGTAGAACATCGAACAAATGGCATGATGTAGATAGATAACATTCTGCTTGATGAAAGGAGTCGATGAAAGATTCGATCGAAATCAGCTGGCGGCGGTATGTTTTGTGTATCTTCATCTCTATCATAATTTTGCTCTGCTTGCAGAGAACAAAACATATTCCACATAATATAATACAAACTCATTTGTTGTGAACCCTTCCAACAACGCCATGCTGCTTACTCGAGCAATAGTGCTCCTCAGTTTGCTTGCTGTTCCTTCGGCGGCATTTGTTCAGCCAGCACTCTTCTCGCCAAATTCTTCTACTGCAAGATTCGCCACCAAAGGAGAGGCCACTAAAAAGAAGAATAAGACGAACGAGAAGGAGAGGACAAATGGAGAAGCTGCTGTCAACGGCAACGCAGCCACCAATGGCGAGGCAAGCAAAGACAAAGATCCATACAGCTTCATCGTTCCCATTTTGGGCGATTTGCACATCGACCCTCGTAAAATGGAAGATTACTCTACCGGTAGGGAACATATAAAATCCATTATCAAGGATGCCAAAGCCAAAGTTGGCAATGATAACGTCGCACTAGTCTCATTAGGAGATCTTGGCGAGTCCAAAAACTGCGATCACAACCCAGACAACCCGTTTGAACTCTTTGCCGGCACTTCCAAATGCCATACAATGGCTGCCGAGTTCCTTGGCTCCTTCGATGTCCCCTACGAAGTCATTGGTGGAAATCATGATCTGGAGGGGATTGATGAATTTGATTCCGATGCACGTAATCTACGCAATTTTCTCAAATGCCATGGTAAGGAGACGCCTCAATTTTGCAGACAGATTGCGGAGAAGACACTCCTGGTTGGCTTATGCAGCACCATATTTCGTGAGGCAAGGTACACCTCGCACGAGGTTATCATTGATGACGAACAGATTCGCTGGTTCGAAAACTTACTGAAGAGTAAACCAGCCGAGGAAGGATGGAAGATCTTTGTGTTTACTCATGCTCCGCCCAATGGGTCTGGTATTCGAATTATCCAGGAGAATCATGTTGTCAACGGGTGCTGTTGGTTGAACCACTCCGATGAAAAGAACTGTCGCAAGTTCATCGAGTTGGTAAGAGAACATAGGTGCATAAAGGGTTGGTTCAGCGGCCACTTTCACCTTGGTCAAGACTACCAAGACAGCATTACCTTCCCTACCATAGATCCCAGTGAGGGTCCATACCCGAACCGTGGGTCCTGTGTCTTCGCTCTAACATCCGTGATGCGAGCTGGGACCTCCCGTGATGGCCGTCAACAAAGCAGGTTGTTGCGAGGTACAAAGGATGGATTTGAAATCTGCACCATTGATCACAAGAAGGATGGAAAGATCCGTGTCGATGCCACCATTACTTACAGGGACGATAATCACGAGGTGGGCGTTTATGCGCACGAAGATGAAGCATATGATCATGATAACTATTTCAAAGTGTATCAGCCTCAAATGAATGACCATGGATATGTGTGCGCCGAAGATGACGAATTGTGTTTGTTGACTCCTGATCCCATAACTGATGAGACTGTTGCATGGTGGAGGCTCAGTTGCGGACGGGTGCTCGGAGTGGTGAATGGCATGATGCTGGAGTTTGACAAAAGTACCTTGGCTCCTTTGGGATTGGTAATGTCCCACGACGAGTTGGCGGGTAAGCAAGTCGCCATAGTTGACTCTGGGTTGGAGGAGTGCATGATTAACTTTGAAGAGGATGGCATGGATGGAGCGGACTGTGCTGATAGTGAACAAGACAACAGCAGGGAGCAGGTGGGTCATAGATATGTGTTCTCAAACGGTTTAGATCTAACCTCTGATGCATTTCTAACATTAGCTTCTTTCTTTTTCAGGCTGTTCTTGTCTTCGACGATGATGGCGTTACTGTCGTCCAGCCTAATGATGATGGCTCATATTGGAGGAAGATCGTACGAAATAAAATTGCACGGATGAAGGAGCGAAGACGTGAAAAGGCTGCTGTTGAATTCGCCCAAGCTTATTTGCCAGTGCGATCTGAGGAAGAAGCAAAGCAGAAAACAATGAGTACCTGGGGTCCGTATACTACGACCAGCGGTGTGGCAAAGAGCACTACACCAATTACCAAAAAGGCAAAAGAGTTGAAGGTTTACTCTTCCTAAGCGTCAAGGAGAAACTGCATTGTATCATCGCCCAAGCTGTTAGTTTGACAATCAAGTAGGATACATCATCATCGAGTTTAGAGTAAATTAGAATACTACTTAAATAAAGTCGGCTTCACCTAATTAAAAGTTATCAAACAAATAACCAGAAACAGTCACAGCTGATGTCTATCTAATCGGACTTTTGAACACAAACACATGAAAGATACAAATAAACGATTGAACAACAACGGTGAAAAATTAATTCTTCTCCAAATAAATCGATTGAAAGGCATATTGGAATTGGACCTAAACTTGACCATGACAAATGTGAAGTTGTAGTATCGCTGCTACGTGAGATGAAGGCCTGAGCCGGTTGCTTTGTTTTTGCTACCATCCCAAACAAACATTAATGAGTCAGTAGCACTGGCTCAGCTCGATGTGGACAGCGCTAGACACGATCTAAAGGAGCTTCGAGAGAAGAAGAGTTGGACATGGATGCGAATAATTTAAAATGTTGTCCAATTTTGTTTTTTGATTCTTTCTCTACTCTATTGTATCATCCTGTCCGTGCGTATCATTTGCACATTCAACATGCTTACTTATCAAAGCCCTGAATCGAAGAAGGAAGCGTTTTTGAGATATCTTGAAAATTCTGGAGCCATTGATTCACTGACGGTAGCCCTTGTCAACCTATATGAGGAACCAAACAAACCATCCGTGTCAACAGAGTACATTCAAAAGTATCTGGGTGATAGGAGCATTTCACCAGGAAGTGCAATCATGGAGAAGCATCAGCAGCAGTTAAAAGAGAATGAAACGTTGAAGAAGGAGAACGAAAAGTTGAAGCAAAAAGTAATTGAAATGTCTAAGGTTATTGAAACGTTGAAGGCAAATCTCAATCATTTGAGAGCTCAGGCGAGGAAAGCAAGGGAGGGACATAACTAAATAAGATTTCATCATATTCGAAATGATTTTGGATGACACATTTAAAGTTGTTTTATAGTCTAAGAGTCTTCACACTTCTTGAATCTTTGGAGTGGCGAAAACTCAATGTCAATACCTCTTGTCGTCAGCGTCTCACATGCAATTGTCAACCCTACATGCATAGCATTGCCACGTTCAACACTCGGAATGCTGTCGCTAATAGGTTCCCCACCACCACCACCACCATCATCACCCGACATCCATCCTCGCTCTATTGCAACTTCCGCAAGTATCTCTCCCATCATTTCCTTCACCTCCTCCCGACTCATACCTCGTTTCCATTTCTCTGAGAGTAATTCATTCGCTCTTTGTGCACCCACCCCCATGGCACGTGCAACATATTGTTCTGATGATCCGTTAGCTTCAATCAATGTAATCGTTGGACGAGGATACTGCATACTTGATGATGATGTGAGGATGTCATCAGTAGCGAAACTGAGCAGAAGCGAGGAAACACCCAATGGTCTACCTGCTGCTGCTGCTGCTGACGAATCACCATCATCCTCATCATTTTCATTGTAACTTAGTGCAGCACTTCCAACGCCTCCCGAAACCTTGGCACTACTCACCTCCTCACTCCAATCATACCCCATACAATCTAACAACACCTCTCGTACATTTTTTACCACTGCCAAGGTACTCGTTGGAATTGTATTGTATCGAAACCAAAACTTGGACAAATGACGCTGTAATTGACTTACTAGAAACGTTGCATCGGACTGTATCCCCGTGCTAACAATGGCAGTGTGCAATATGTGTATGGGTACATCATCATCAACATCATCTCGTGTGGCGAGTACTTTAACCAGTCCCTGTATCGATGGATGAACTTTGACAGAAGAATTATTATTCTTGTTAGAAGACGAAGAATATCGTCTAATATTGGTGGATGATGCACCCATCGTCGGGATGGACGGGGCGATAATCCCCCAACGAGGTCGTTGCAGAGAGCAAATTACAATTGCATTTTCATTCCTTTGTGTTGAGTCATCAATATCATTTTTGTCCGAAATGTCCTCATTATCATTATCATCATCACAGCAGCATAGGCAGGCAATTATTGGAGTACCATACCTAGCAGATGCCTCCATCGCATAACGCAGTTGCGTGGATTGTCCATAATCATTTAATGCTGTGATGGGGATGTATTCAAAGGGGGATGATTTTTCATTATTATTTTTTGATAGGCTCTGTTGCTTTTGGTAATTTGAAGAGCTGCCTCCTCGAAATGATAGCAATGATGACGAGAATGACAGTGATGATGGCCGAGGATGTTGTTGAGTAATTATTCTATTTGCAGCACAAAATAATGATCCGATGGTACCAAGGAAGAGAGCTACAGAGCAGCACAGCAGCAACCGATGATTATTGCACCGCCGTCTCCTTCTTCTTATTTGACGATGGTTAGAAAATAATAAGAGCGGCGTCATTATCTGCGCTGCTTCTAAAGGAGTAATTAACGTCTCTCCTTCATAACCGAGTTATACTGATCTATACTGATGTATGGGATGTATGGACTGTAGGAAGTTGTGGGACCATTTTTCTGGCGTATATGCGGGGAAAGTCGATATGCTGCGGTTAATTACGGTTGCTTTTCTGACGGGGCATTATTTTTATTGCCCCAAGAAATCCCCCAAGACAAGCAGTTTGGGTACCAGTAATGACATTGGTATTCATTATTTAACAAAAAGCATCTAATTTGGTGACAATCGCCTGAGCATGCCCTCTATGCATGCCCTTAATTAATCACTTTGCCACCTCATTTTTTCCCCCGATGCAGTTCAATAACATTCTCGTCATTGCTACGTTTTTGATTGAGCTACATTTTGATCATGGTGACTTACGTTGACGACAAGAATGTGACGGCTACGGCGGCGGAAAATAATGTATCATCGGATGCTGCTGCTGCTGCTGCTGGTGGTTTACCAAGTGGCAATTTCTCCTCTTCCTCCCCAGCTGCTGCACCAGATGAAGAAGGTTTTGCAACCATTCTTCCGGCCGCTGTTGCTTCCTCGTCGGCTGCAACGGGTGGTGTAGGTACAGCATCATCATTAATTACGGATGAGGCCGCAGTCCTCCCAGCCGCTGTGAGTAACGAGGGTGAAAACAGCAACCAAGTATGTCGTTTCTAGATCACCAATCTCCAAGGTGGACGTGGATATGCCAAAAATGATTTTCACATCGATCTCTTGCAATCCAAACATGGTCTTTATGACATTGCCGAAACTGTCTTTGACATTATGCACAAGGAGAAATTGACGAATGATATGATTTATTCGCACCTTTGGGACATCAGTTTCAACAAGAACGTTTACAAAAATGGCTGGAGGAGGCAAACATTCCCTGGCTCGGATGAATGGGATCGGCCAGCAGGGAAACATGATGTTGATGAAGGAGAGCGTCGTCTCTTCAGCGATCTTGATGAACCTTTGGAAAAGGGTCAAACGGGAAAGTTTGGTGGCGAATCTGTCTCCTTTGACTTTGTTCTTGAGAGTATGACCGACATTACTGATGTACAAAAGGAGGACAAAAAACCAGCAGTTACATCATATCCACACTTGAGCAAAATTCCAACCCAAATCTCTACCAAGGTGGAAGATGATTGGGTGACACCATCTCAAAAGTCACAGTGTAGCAACTTGCGTGACAAGTGGGCAAAGTTTTACAAAGGGAATAATAGTTGGAAGAAAGTTAGAGATAGTGGAGACCGGGCCTTTACCAGAGCCAAGCCATCATCTCCAGAGTGGGGAAGTGAAGAACTTCAAATTATGGGGCTTCTCATCAATGCAGATTGCAAGTTCAAAAAGTGCTGGACGAATATTATGCAATATGCATTTGTGAATCGTACCGAGAGTGCATGTCCCATGAGATGGTACCAATTAAAGAAGGAGGATTACCGCTTGAAATACATTGGAAAGGGATTATCCAGCACCGGACGGATTTCCCTTGCCAAACGCTTGGCCAAATCAAGGTTGAAAGTTCAATTGGAACGAAAGCCGAAGAGAGAAATTCATCCGTATGCGAATGCGAGAGAAAAGGTTTTGAGAGAATATGCGGAACGTGATTTGGCATATGAAAATGGCTATTAGGACATGATGACTAAGTAGATAACCGACACCTTCGTTGCTAGCAACTGGTGTGGGCAACCATTAGTTACAACTTTAATCTTTCTTGTCCGCAGTTGCTGCTCCATCTTGTCGGTAGTGATGATGATGGCATCAGATGAGAATCGTTCCACAACGAGCAGAGGTGGAGTTGATCTCACCATCACAACAAAAGTTTCAACAGGATAATTGATTAATTTTGATCTAAATCCCTTACAATTTGAGCAATATCAACGCCAGCTGATCAATCTTAGCTTTAGAATTCTTTGCCAATCAAAGAGGTGGTATTAATAAATCCAATCGTTCAAATGCAGCCTCATAGAGGGCAGGAATATAGCAGAAGTGCGTGCAGTCCCTGTCAGCACTGTGCCAAGATGGCACATCGAATAGGTCCGCAATCTCCCAACGGAGGACAGTTCCAGTCACATTGGCATCACCTTGTTCACGCAATCGTTCCAGGCGCTCCCTTTTTTCCTTGCAGCAATTCTTTTCAAGATAATAACGATAGACAGTTGGTAAGTCTAAGCTCGTGCGATTTACCCTCACTTTACTTTCATATGCACCACACACCCCTTCTTCTGACGATTCATTGATGGGTTTTAGCTCTGAGAACTTTTCTTTGTAAATTCTATTGTATTGCGAGTAGTTTCTGGCCGATTTCAGTGCCGTGCACACATGATCATCCCACGATGACCGAGACGCGTTGTAGTGCCCACGCCCATCTGGAGTATCAAAGTGTTGTGGCAAAGCTGACCTCCAGACTGAAATCTTGCTATCTAATGACGCAAAATCTGCCAGATATGTTACCGAAGCGAGAATACTGGGTCCAAGATTGGGAATAGCTGTCACAGATTTATATGGATTCACGAGCTTTCCAGAATAAGGTTCGTAATGCAGACCAAGATTTGTAACGACGATATCACAGTCATCCAAGAAGGATGTATCTCCTGGCGCCCAACCATAATGTCTCATGTACTTGAACGTTGCTTTGTCGAGATTTTCACCCAACGTTATGATAGTTCGCATCATATGCGACGCATACCTAGTTTTGCCTTCTGTATAAAGTGAAGGTCCAGTCTCATTTGTGTAGTTCAATGGTATCTTCTCTGCTTGTATTTTTTGAATAAACGATGAATAATTTGATTTGATAAGGAGGGTCCTTTCGAGATTCAATCTGAGAGCATCATAGAACTGATTATCGACACTATCACCCATGAAGCAAAGGCTGCGATTTTCCCTCGCTAATCTTTCTACGAGCCGCAGGCTTGGACTTTGCAGCACCACATCAGCATCAGCACCGCCATCTGTGGGTCGTAGCTCGTTTATCCAGACAGAATGAGAGGGCCTGAAAGCGCTACTCGCACAACTGCACTGATTTCCCAACTTGGCTGTGATCATCAGCCCATGCGTATCTCTATATTGAGCACAACCTTCCGTTTTTACGCTCTCTTCCATCCAACTTGATGAATTACCTGCAAGCCACTCCAATTCAAGAGGCGTGTACGAATTCCGAATGCGGTTACTCATTTCATCATTCAGACTATCAGTATTGTCAGCGAAGAAGTAGTGTTGCCACCTCCCCATTTGATGCAATTTCAAGGCTTCGCAGCGACCTTGGACTTGGTGACGGCTGTATCTGTAGTTTTGCTCCTCTCGAAACGAGTTTTCAATTGTTGCTACATGTGTTGTTTTCGCAATCGTAAAGTGGACGCTGTTAAGTTGCAACAAAATGAAAAAAGATAAAACTACCACCACCGCAAGAGCCGGTCGTGCGTAGCTGTAGTTGTGGAGCTGTGCTGCACGATCATATTCATAGTCATAGACAAATTTTTTAGTCTTAGGCCGCCCAGATGCACTGCAGTTGGCTGCAATATCCAAAGTGCGTGTCCCCTTCTCCTCCCTTGGCATTGGCAGGAGGTTGTTGGCCAACATGGGGTTTTTGTTGAACCAAAAAAAAATAATACCTGCGCTATCGACCACGTTATATACCAAACGCTTCCCGCCAGGAAGTTGGCCTTCTCTTTTCTCTTTTTAATCCTTTCTCTCTTTAGATTTATTCTTTCGTGTGTAGTTAAATAAAATAAGATTCCCACTTCGATATCTGGCTCAGGCCACCCCTCCTTTCGATATGTACATGCAATCTAATTATCATCATTATTACCAGCATCTTGATGCTGCTTGTACGCCTTGTCGCGGTGTTTATCCTCCCACTGATTAAGTACGGCAAGCCTTCTAGTCTCTCGCTCTTTCTTGCGCTTGTCTTCCTTTTTCGTGTAGTTGTTGCGTGGTCCGCGACAAGCATCTGCGTCAACTTTCTGATAGATGGTTGGATTTGTTATCGAGAGATGAGAGGTATTGTAGGAGGATGAGCCAGGGATGAGCCGTCAGAGTAATACAAAAAAGTACTTCGCTAATAGCTATATATTGCCGGGCATGCAGTGGAAACTGAATTGAAGCCTGCAGCCGGTGGCGGCGGCCTTACACTAATGATGATCACCTTCTGCCAACCACCCAATAGCGAAGATGGAAGTTCCCCTTCTAGTTCCAGAGGGGGCGATAACAGCAGCGATGATAGTAGCGATGACGCTAATGATGATGATTACCAATTAGGAGCGAAGAAAAAGAAGCAGAGGAAGGAGGCAGCAAACAGCAGCAACGACGGCAGAAGATCCTACAGCGACGGCAGCGGCAACAACAACAACAGTATCAACAACAACGTCTGCATTGCTGTCATAGTACATGATGCCTGCCCTAAAAAGAACAAAAAGGGTCAGTTTTTCGGGGAAGCATGGGGGTCGACTTTTGTTACCTAAATTATGTCGCCGAGGGAGGGTCCACCAACGTCCCCGAGATTGGGTTGTCCATTATCCAGCCGAAGAAGGGGACAACGCGGTGATTCATTTTCCTGCCGAATTGGAGTTGAGGGAGGATACTAGGACGTTGCATTAAGGTAAGGCTCACCTGCTTTTGATGAAAAGTGGTTGCTATAACAACGTGGGTGTGGAATAGACCACGATCTGATGAAATGTATGCTGAGAGTAAGTTGCCTTCATTGAGTAGTGACATGATATGATTGGATATAATGTAGAGGGAGAGAATCGAAGACTTATAATTACTTAAACAACGATAGGACAGTGAACATGTTGCGTGATGCAGGGCACAGGGCAGGCGAAACATTATTGACGAGACGAGATATCATTCCTCATCGTTGCTATCGTCAGCGGTTGATGCTTCCTCAATCAGTCGATTATATTCCTCGTCAGTCGGTGGAATGTAATATCATTTGTAAAACCCCGTATTCATGCCTCTTAACTCCTGAATATATGCTATAATCACTGCGAGATCGTCGACCAATAAAAACGCTTCCACGGTTCGTGGCAATTATCAAGAATCAAATCAGAACTGATTCCATCCTTGGCTTCGATGCAGACCGCATTATTATTCCTTGGGCGTAAAGAGTTATCACTGTAATAGCCCCAACGGAACCGGTCATGATTGCCGTGGCAATCCCAGATCACTAGCCTAGTATTCAATTGAGACGATCCTCCTGTTCCCACCAAGCACTTGTTTTTGTCAATTGAGGACCTGATGTATTTATTTGAGGAATCCCAATACCATGACTGAGCTGGTGTTTCGTTGCAGGGGGAGTACCCGACCTGGTTACCATTACTGGTATCGCCATCTTTCAAGTCGATGCATCTATAATCGTTCTCGGCACCTATAGGCAGAGACTGCCAGATTTCATATGGTCCCTTCAAGTCACATTCGGAACCGAAATAGATCTTGACGTTCGCATAATATTCACTGCCAGAAATAGAAACGCTATCAACTTGAACTGTCAGTTGCTTGTATCCAAAGTCGGAGTCGGAGAGGGTGTATCTGCCCCCGGCATCCAACTTACTGAGTAAGGACGACTCAGAAACGCTGTTACCACCACCGGTTTTTACTTGCACTACCGTCACTTGATTGTCAGCCTCCTGAGTCCCACTATTGATACCCTTCTTCGCGTTGAATGTGACGAAAATATCGTCTCCCAAGCCACTTGGATTGACGATCTTGATGAGTACCTTATTGCCAGTAGTTCCATAATCAGCAATACCAGAAAGTCTGCCACGGAAGCAACTGTCTCCAAATCTCATCTCCTCAGTCTTGTCTCCGTACAACCCGTTTGATCCATACCAACCACTTTGCCAGCTCTTCGCTGCATTAAAGCACTAGAAGCACCAAGAAACAAAGTGTTGAGAATCAAACATAAATGTGAACACAAGCACCAGATAGATATGGTAACGTTTATGTCATCTCACCATAGCTGGCCCTTCATCTTCGTTATAGCTTTTGCCCATCATGCCACTCCAGTCACCATATTCAGCTCCTTCGCCGGAGCCTTCGCCGGAGTGACGAAAGCCGAGGTTGTGCCCAATCTCATGCATCTGACCGGATGGAGAGTCACTATACCAAATGACAAAACATCAAGATCAGACTTGTATCAGAATCATCCGTGCAAAAAAACAATAGAATCTCACGTGATTGGTACTCACCACCATTTATCATTGTAGACACTAAGGGGACCATTAATGGTTCCATGAGCTGACCAATCTAATTGAGCAAAAAGTGAGATGCAACATGTTAGCATTGTAGAGTAAAAGTGCAACATTGTATGAAGTGAAGTAAACTTACTATAATCTCCGTTCATCCGTGATCCACGGGGAAGGCAATACATCCAGTGATCAGCAATATCAGTCATGCGACCTTCCGTAACTCCAAACAGTTGCCCGATTTTGGTAGTGACGGCATTATAGAGTTGCCAGTCTGCACTTCCGTTCACTGGGATGTCCACCTTGATGGTGACAACTCCATTGTTAATAGAAACTCCTTGCATTGTGCTTGTGGTAGTTTCCTTGGGGGTAAAGGTAAGTTTTCCGTATGAACACTGTTGATAGCCGGATGAGAGGTTGAATCTATCACCACTGTTGCTTCCGTTGGCATTCTTGCCAAAGACTTTGCTGCGCAACCAATCTTCGGAATATGAGTAGGCGGCATCGCTAGTGACGACCCTTACAACAACGACCTTCTTCTCACCCATTGTACGATCATAGGTCAGATGGAGATGGCGCTGGAGCTGGTCAACATTGCGCTGCTGCTCTTCAGTCCTTGCCTTGAGTTTTCTTCCAAAGAGGCTATCGTCCTTGTTATCATTCTTCTTCTTCTTCTTTCCTTGGCCTTGGTCATCCTCCGAGGGCTGAAGCTTTGTGCCATTCATCTTGACCTTGCCGCTCTTCCCAAGCACAACACCTGCAGGAATGGTGACTGCTTGGCCAGATGTCAATTCCCCCCCTTCATTGTTCATCCAATCTTTATCAGCACCTTCAATTTCGTAGATGGTGCTGTCTTCAAGCATGATGTTGAAGGTTTCTTTAGGGACGCTATCTTCTCCTTCAAAGTCGATTATGCCCTGTTATGAGTGAGGGGATGAGAGGAGAGGACGAAGAGGGGATGAGATGATTGGATGATGAAAGACGGCAATTGCAAACAGACATCAAAATAGTAATAACTTACAACCAAGAAGAAGCCGGGCGTTTCTTCAGTGAGGATATCGTCTTCCAACTGCATCTCTTCCTCCACTAAGTCGTCCGCCAGCTGTTCAACCAAGGACCCGTCCGTATCTTCTCCCTCTTCGAACTGCACCTCTTTCTCCTCATCTTCCCACTCGAATTCTTCCAACTCCTCATCCAGCTGCTCAACCAAGGACTCTTCTTGTACTTCTTCCCACTCCACTTCTTCCAACTCCTCCTCCAGCTGTTCAACCAGGGACTCGTCCAATACCTCGCCTTCTTGCCACTCCACTTCGTTCTCCAATTCTTGCACTTCTCCCGACTCCTCCTCCAGCTGTCCAACCAAGGACTCGTCTAACACCTCTCCTTCTTGCCACTCCACTTCGTTCTCCTCCTCGGCTTGCACTTTTTCCAAGTCCTCCATCAGCTGTGGACATGGGGGAAAGTGTTAGAGTTAGAATAAATCTCAGTTTGGTGGGAGTGGCGAATAAGAAACATCTTTGATCTTACCTGTCCCGTGGTTGCGGGATGTTTCTTCTTCAGGTTACGCTGCTGCTGGTGGTGGTGGTTGCCATCGACATCGATGCTGGGCTTTCTACCCTTGAGGTCGATGTTGACAGAGCCATTCGCCATGGCATTGCCGCGAAGGCCGCGACCGTGATCATCGAGGGCAGAGGCGAAGTTGTCGAAGTTGGAAGTGGTGCTTAAGGCCACGGCAAGGGCGGCAAGGTGGTAAGGCTTCTTTATCATCATCCTTCTGAATGGGCGAGGCGGCGGCGGCGAGGAAGTGTTTCAATTCTTCAGAAATTGTTCCACAATTGATATTGCAAGTTGCAAGTTTGTGTGTAGGTCCTAATTTATGAGCTCAATGTGGCGGCATAGTCTCTCGAGCTCTTGGTCTTGGTCGGTGAGTTCAGAAGATTGACCAAGATCAAGCTCCACGGGGGCACTTTGAGGACTTGTAGATTACATCACATCAAAGCTTCGTCGTCTGAGCGTTATTTTGAGCAAGTTTGAGTTTATTAGTGAAGTAACAGGATTCCTGTCCGCCCCAATCCGCCCTCCGTCCCGCAAAAAAAGAATCCTCTCATTTTGGCGCGCAGCAACCAAGAATGGCGCCAACTATATAACCAACACTGAAAGAAAGCCTCCCCAAAAGAAGCAGCCCCTCCATCCCAGCCGCTGTAAGTAGGACACCGTGTCCATGACCCGACTATGTAGAGACCACGAAGCTTGAGCTGCTCTTGGGCCACGTACTCGCATGTTCTGGTCTTGGTATGTGTACTTGCTGCTTCCTCTCTCGCACGCACATGCGCCATCACAAACAACAACAACATGGAACTGGAATGAAGTAGAAAGCATCGCAAGTATTCAACCATAAAATTGAGTGAAGCAACTGTCGCAGGCTTACCTCTTTGGGTTTTAAGCATCAACGCTTAAAGTGAAATATGCGATTAGTAAGCTCCATACATCTACATATAATTTACCCGCTCCTTCCAAAGCAAAAGCAAAGCCAAGGCCTGAGTCCTGAGTAGTGGAAAGCTGACAGTGTAGTGCTTCCAACAAACTCCACTCTAATCACAAAACCGGCTTACTAAAAACCTTGGATGAATCTGATGATTGGGAGACAGCATATGGTCGACTCTCGACTGCTACTGCTAGGATGATGCTCAAATCATATTCGAAAGACCTCAAACTGCAATGGGAATGGGATCCCTTGTATATAATGCACGGCGTTCGACGGATCGGCATCGCGCGGCAAGTGGCTCGTCCATGAACAATTTCTCCTTGAGTAGTATGTAGCTTGTTTGTTGGTATCTCTATCTAGATCTAGATACCTCTCTTTCTTTCTTGGTATGGTATTAAACGTGAAAAAATTGAATTTGAATTCCACGAACAAAACGTAGACGTAGAAGAGAAATATGATTAGATATTAAATATTGGAGTCTTACTCAACAATGAAGAGTGTTATCATATTAACATTGAGCGACTGCTACCATGCATATTCTATCATACTCAGCAGAGGCAGTATTGGTGGTGCAGGATATTGGTGTGTACCTCTGTAGTTGAGCTTGAGCAGCTCTCGACAGAATGATATATCAAAGAGATTCCGAGAACGATCCTCCGCTCACTCTTCAACAAACAAATAAATAATCAAGAAACACAACCGAAGTCAAAAAGTTCGAGAAGAAAATTAAAAGTGAACTGCTATCATTATAAGAGACTTTACCGACAATTGGCTCACCATTCACCAGCATTTACCAATAACTATCGCTATGACAATTATCCTTTTCACAAAGTCGGCGGAACCGGTGTGTCGAAAGTCGAGAAGAGGTTTATCAGCAGTCATCATCTCTCATCTGCCACCGCATCAGCGCTTGGGACGACGACCCTCGGCTTCTTGAATGAGGGGGATTATGTACCGCCGCCTACCAGAAACTCTCACAAAGACGTTGGTACTCCTCTTCAGCGGGTGGCTGATAAAACCCCCTGTAGACATCTACACACTGTTCAATACGCTGCAACTCCTCTGTAAAAGCGCCGTAGTCACTGCTTTCTGTGCTTGGGACTGGATCGAGGCAATCGATCTCGCACACCTGCTTTTTATATTCATTATGATCATCTTTGAAAGTGCACCAACTCCACCCAAAACGTGATCCTGCATGAATAAATTTCAAGTAACTTTCTGCATCAACCAAGGTGGCAGATCTAAGGCGATTATCCGATATTGCTCTATCTCGTGGAGCATGTGAACGAAAATTACACGTTGCACGGAGAAATTGTAGTCGAACGTCCTCGGACGACATTCAACCAGAAGGAGCCGTCAAATCTCCATCCAGAAACAGTTTCCCGTACCTGAATTTGCATCGGCCATGGTGCGAAANCAGAAGGAGCCGTCAAATCTCCATCCAGAAACAGTTTCCCGTACCTGAATTTGCATCGGCCATGGTGCGAAAAGGTTCTCGTGAGACATCGTTTGATTGTATTACTACGGCATTCAATGGTCACGGAGGATTTGGTGGTAACAATGAGGCCAGCGTAGACTGGATGTTCAGTGCCATGTCGACTGATCGTGATGATCATAGACGAATTGATGCAATCGGAAGTTTCCTTGGGCCACTGTTGATAGTTACCGAGACCTATGGAATCTTGCTCGAGCTGGTGGTCAGCGATGAGAATGGGGGAATACATGTGGCAGCTACCTGCGGCTGTTATCCGCCTGGGACGCTCGACAGCGATGGATCCAGTAAGTTAATTGCATTGTGCATCCTACTTCTCCGTTTTCTCAATACTCAATCTCTTTGTTTCGATAAAATATTCCAACAGCAATGAAATCTGGAGGAGCTCGATACCATTATGGCCTTGCAATTTATAACGTCGAACCTACCTTCATGAATAAAGAGGTAACGGGAGAGGCGTTTGTACAGCGAATTGC